>VZQC01015677.1:572748-597493 GCA_009823505.1 Rhizomys pruinosus
GCACAAACCTGCATGCAGACAGTACATTAATACACATACAGAAAAAAAAAAAAAACAAAACGGTAATTCACCTGAGTCAATTGGAAATATAAATTGTCCACATTTGTTTTACTTAAAATCTGTATAACAATAACTTTGGGATTGACACATACAACTGCCTTTTTTGAGACTCATGGGTCAAAAAACAAAAACCTAAAATAAAAAGGGGGGATACAGATATATATGAAACCTTTTTGTCAAAAACTTTGCAATTTAAATCTTAAAACTAACTACGGGAAAAGATTTGTATTTTCCCACAGGTCAAAATGTCACCAACTTAATGGCTGAGAAAGAAAAGGTACAGTTTTGCACTGTGTAGAATGTACCAGGAAGTGCCAGCAGAAAGGTTGGCCCATCTGAATATTGAAAGGAAGAAAAGCCTCAGACTGCTACAGGCATCAAACCCCTCTGTGGATCCTACTTGTAACAACTGTTTATAATGAGTCTTAATGAAATTTACCTTCTAGGTGCTGTGAAGGTTTAATAAGAGAGACTTGCTTACCTCCCCTTCATAGAACAAGGAGGAATATGATGATGATGAGGTCGTTCTCTAACTGTAAATTGGAGCCAATTTTTATAGAGGTAATCTCTTATAAAACCGTTAAAACTGCCTTCTTTAATTGACTAATAGACACAGAAACTGTGAAAAGGATTATTCTCTATTCACAACCAAATATAATACCAAAGTCTCCCTAAGCTGTGCATTTAAGTAAAATATATTAATCCAGGAGAGCTCTGATATCAGCAATGGATTATTCTACCAAGGAGGTGTTGGCCAGGGGATCCAAGTCTCCCCCCAAAAGATAGAGGCTTCTTGCCTGTAAACTGGGATACCTTCAAGAAGAGAGGTGATAAGGCCCTGTTGTCGAAGACCTGATGTAAGCATGGGAAAGATATATTGAGACCGCACTTGCAAGTGTACAGTTGGTCTCTGGAATACCAGAGAGTGTTACCAAAGGCCACTAAACTAATAAAGCGAATATAGGTCTCCTTGAGTCAAGCAAGACTTCTCCATCAGCACCAGCTACACCTCACCTGCCTGGAAATACTGTGCAGCAGGGGCAGCCATATGTCTGTATATCCCAAATCTAATTGGGTATTAGCTCTTTCCTTGGAGGAATAACCCACAGCTGATGCCACAAGCTTACATCCTCTAGTGTTTAGGAGATGTTATAAGCCACAGTAAGACCCCGTCATAGTTTACAGTAAAAACATAATTCATGGATTATCATACCATCCAAACATCTGTGTCTATACCAAAGTAACCTACCATAACAATTAGTACTGTTTAAATACCTATATATCTAATTGCTTGTACTTCATTAATAGGATTGAAAGGTTATTCCTGGACAAACTGTCAGCCCATGAAAGGACACAGCCAGAATTGACCAGAGTCCAAAACGACAGCTCCAGAGAAAGTAGACCATTTTGCTTCTCATCTACCTGTGCCTCTTTCTAAGCCTAGGGAATGAGTTCCAGAAGAGGGGGTGTGGTAGAATGTAAAGGCTGCGATTGGGGTGAATGGTGAAACTACAGCAGTATAGTCTGGACACTTATATGATCAACTTGATTGAACATACTAGCCCCCCCCCCCAGCTGGATAGTGGGACACTTGGGCTGTGTGGGTTTGGGCACAACTGCTTGAAAATTGGTTTTCCATGAAGAATACTTGTGCTCATTAAAATAAAAAAGGAGCTAGATATTGAAAAGCCTTTAAAGCAGGTTTTCATGCAGGTCTGAAGAAGGCCAAGAGCTTGGAGGAAGATGGTCATTAAAATCCACTCTGTAAGGTTTGCAGTTTAAAATGGTATACTTAAAAATGACATATATTTATATAGAGAGGTATTTCAGTAGAGATTTATACAGAAATGCAAAATAAACCATATAAGTTAATGGAATTGCTTTCTCTGAAGTCATAGTCTAGTCATATAGTTTTTTTGTTGGTCTTTTCGAGACAGGGTCTCCCTGTAGCCCCAGCTGTCCTGGAACTCACTCTGTAGACCAGGCTGGCCTTGAATTCACAAAGATCTGCCTGCCTCTGCCTCTCGAGTGCTAGGATTAAAGGTGTGCGTCACCACGCCCGGCTTAGTCATATAGTTTTAAAAAGCAAAGTGTATATTCGGAAAAATTTATTTGGCAGGTATTCAACTCTGCCCAAGCTTTGTCCACATATTATAGGATATTTTAAGAGTTAGTAAAATGTTTAGATTAGTTAAATTTGGTTGTAGGTTTTGGTGAAAATTGTAATACATTTGAACTAATTGGGAATATAAAAGGTTAATTGTTTTATTATAATGTGTATTGAATTTCCAACAATTACATTGGGGTTAAGGTACACAAATGGTCTCTGTATTTTTCTGTGTTATACAATATCACCTTATAACACTTTCTTTTACTTATAGGATAATTTAAAGGAAGTATGTTTAAGGTTACTTCCTAAATAAGTAGCATACAGTCAATGATAAACTGTTTGGGCAAATTTAATGAAAACGTATGCCTTTGTTCCTGTTTATGGGTATGTGTAATACAACTTAGCCATCTACAGGTCAAAAAATAAAAATTTAAAAAACAAAAAGAGCGAAGTGGGAGGTGGTGTAGTATTCCTTCTGGGATACAAATGGAAAACTCTGTGTTCCAAACCTTTTGATAAATTTTCAATTTTGAGATCTTGAAACTAACAATGGGAGGAGATTTATATGTTCCCATAGGTAAAAACACCAATCTAAATTACTGAAAATGTACAACTTTTGGCTGTACAGGATGGACTGGGAAATACCAGCAGAGAGGCTGACCCATCTGAACATTAAAGAAAGAGGAACCTCAGGCTGCCTGAGTTACAGACACTGAGCATCTCTATGAATTGTATTTGGGTTAACTGTTTATAATGGGCCCTAATGAAGTTTACCTTCCAGATGCTGAGAAACATTCCTATCTCTCCCCTTTATAAGAAAAAGAAAAAAACATGATGGTAATGAAGTCATTCCCTAACTGTAAACTAGAGCCAACTGTTATAGTGGTAATTTCTTATAAAACAGGTATAACTATCTTTTTTAATTGACTGATAGACGTAGGAACTGTGAAAGGCTAATTCTCTATTTAGAGCCAAATACAATAGTAAAGTCTTTATAAGCTGTGTAATTAAGCAAAATATATTAATACAGGAAAGCTCTGATATCAGAAATGGATTATTCTCCCTAAGAGATGTTGGCTAGGGGATCCAAGGGCACCCCCCCAAATATAAAGGCCTTTTGCCTATAAGTGGGATACATGCAGGGAGAAAGTCCATAAGTCCCTGTTGTCAAAGACCTGGTGTAAGCATGAAAAAATGTTTTGAGACATCACTTGCTAATGTACAGTTGGCCTCTGAAACACCAGAGAACATTACCAAAGGCCACTAAGGCAATAAAGCAAAATATTGGTCTCCTTGAGATAAGCAAGACTCCTCCGTCAGTATCAGCTACACCCTCCTATTTGATCAACATGCTTGTGCATACAAGCTTCTCCAACTGGACTATGGGAACCTTGGGTTGTTCAAAATTTGGACATAGATACTTGCAAATTGGTTTTACATGAATGTTACTTACATTCATTGCTTATGCTTAATAATTTGGCTCACTTAAAAAATGCACCAATTACCTAATTTTATGGCAATCTGAGCAACGTCAATGTTATCTGAAAACAACTGTGCTATTATATTGTAGAATCCCTTAAAAATAATCAAATAAAGGAAGAAAAAAACCTGTAAAGCTGATTAACCTTTTTTTCCAATTAGCTTGTTGTAATTTTACTGCATACATAAATTTAGTGTTTAAATTCAGTAAAGACTAACTCTAAAAACCAAAATTGATTTTTTTCCTAACTTAGGTCTGCCTGTATATTTGAGCAGCTAATTAATTGATTGATTTCTTAAGGGTAAATATAAACTTATACATGTGATTGTTCAAAGTTTTATTAAGTATGTACTGTCATCTACTGATTATGATCCACCAACACCCAATAATGTTCTGTAAAACTCATTCTATAAAATTTATACCTTAAAGTTGTACATATAAGTGCTGTAATATATAAAGGTTAAAATTATATATATATATCTATATATATATCTATATATATATCTCAAGTGTCTTTCTGTGACGTTATCTATAACAACCCCTTTTTATCTACAAGATAACTTAGCTATGAAAGACTGTATTTCATCTCTTCATCAATAATGAACCTTAGAACATCAGTTCCTGTATGGATATGTAGTACTATAATTTTCAAAAAGGGTATATTCTCCAAAATAAGGTAAAATTAATGTAATACCCTCTAAAATACTACATTAAGAGACATACAATCGTTTGGAGGGATATTCTATTTCTCAAAAGACATCTATTAAATATGTATCAAAGCCAGGTACTGTACTGGCTGGGACTTTTCCCAATAGTCAATTATATCAGTAAAAATATTACGGCTGTCTTTTATCAAACTAAAAATCTGGCCCAATAAATCTATTAAGGTTAAAAGGGCCATGGGTAACCTCAAGTACTAAACTGGTATATTATTTTGTCTTTCGAAGTTAATGATTAAAGGGCTAATATATTTTATTCTGAAATGAACTTTAATAAGCCTCCATCTGTTTATCTATTAAAATGATAAACAAGCTGGGTGTGGTGGCAAATGTCTTTAATCCTAGCACTTGGGAGGCAGAGTCATTCAGATCTTTGTGAGTTCAAGGCCAGCCTTGTCTACAGAGTGGGTTCTAGGACAGCTGGGACTAGAGGGTGATCTTGTCTTGAAAAGACCAAAACAAAAAATAAAATAAAATGATAAACGTATTTTCTGTAAATACCCACAGCAATATAAAAAAGGTATTTCTAACCACCTGTGCTATACAAACAGCACAACTTAGTATAATAAATAATGTTTACTTAACTGCCTATACTTTTACCATTCATATTCCATCAGTAAAGTACAGAAGGCAACCCCTGAAAGCCTAGACTCCAGCTCAGCCCGAGGCCACCTGTGGCTGCTTTGTTTCACCTCTAGGCCCACAATCCATGCATCCAGAGAAACGAAAGCCAGAGCCATGTTACCAGCCTCCTGCTGGGAAAAAAGACTGAGACAGCCTAAGTGCTATCTTCAACAACAAAGAATGGTTTGCTCCTCTTCTCACCTGCCCTTCCTCCAAAGCTTAGGAGCTATTGGCTAAAGAAAAAAACCTATAGGAGACCAAAAGGACAATCGTGACTGGACTTTATTCCATCAGAATAGTTGCATGTACAGATCTTTCCAGCTAAACCTAAGACTTTGGGGGTACAAGTAAAATCACCAATTATGTTAAAAGGGATATCAAATGATATCTGTATGTCTTCATGTATAAGATAAGGAATGTTATTTTTAGAGATGATGTCACTCACATACCTGTATGTCTTGTTGGGAGAGAAGGTGTTACTTTTTGCTTTGTCATTTTTTAGAGTTCCACCACTTGAGAGAAAAGTTGCATACTCAGTGGGTCTCTTTCCATCTTTTATGGTTGGTTTTTGATGCACTGTCACTAGTTTCTGTGTTTAAATTAATAGGTGTGAAAACACTTGAGGCTTTGAGAGTCTTGGCAGCTGCCCTTTGGCCTTTTGGTGTCTCTGTGTTAAGAGGAAAAACAAACGATGCTTGTGTGTCTTCATATTGGGGAGAAAAAATGTTATCTTTTGTTAATAAAGCTGTGTTACCTGCAATCTAAGTCCCTCTAGGCCACCTAAGTTATCCTTTTTGTTAAGATTAATACCCACCTTAAGAGGTCGGCTTTCTGGCTTATCAAAAGCCAGTTTGGGGTTACTGCCCAGAATGTCCTTAGTCCAGTATCAAACCATCCCTGAAAAGCCTCTGGAAGACAGTCACAACACTGGTCCATTTTAATTGATAATGTAGGGAGGAGTTATGGGACTGAGATTTTGTCTGGCTTGAGGTGGGAATCTGCAAAACCTTTTCCTGGTTACTTCTGTGAGTTATTTAATAATCTCCATGGGCTCAGGATAATGCAGTATTTCCTGCCTTGTCTGCTTCAGCAAAGTTCCAGACCCTGAAGGCTTTTCCTGTGATGTATCGAGCAGATGTCACACTTCCAGCTTACTATACACACATCCAGCTTCTGTTCTCCCAGGTAGGTGTGGAATTGGGCTGCACTTTCCAGAGCATTCCCAGTAGAAAAATAATAACAGTATGTTGACAACTGACCTTTTTCTTTGAACAAGTAAAAAGAGGGAGATGTAGGCATTCTTTTGGCAGAAGCCCTTAAGAGAGTCAGCAAGTAGCCTCCAAGCCTCTACCCCTGCTGATATCCTGCAAACATGCCAAACCTTCCCTGGTGCTGCCAACTGTCTTTTATCCCTTGGGGCAAAGCATTGATTTGGAACAAATGGTCTGAAACCCCCCACTTGTCCCAACTGCCTGCCCCAGTCCCTGTAATGATCTGTATAAAAACCCTTGAGTTACAACATTAAACTGAGTCTTTCCCCCATACTGAAAGTCCATTTTCTTTTTCTCTCTGGGTTACTTCCCAACATTCCTTCCCCCTCTCTGCTAATAGCTTAAGCCTGAGGACTGTTAACTGGTGGGCCCAGGGAACAGTTCCAGTGTAGCAAACTGTGAGCCCTGGTCCAGGGAGGAAGAACATCTAGTGGAATGTGGCACATGCATAATGAACATTTAAAGGACCACCAGACATATATTTCAGACAGAGTGACATTGGTTTCATAGAAGGAGTTTGAGAGTTCTCCCTCTGGTTCTATCCCTTTGAATAATTTAAGTAATATTGGTTGTAGATGTTCTTTGAGTTTCTGGTAAAATTCTTCTGTCAATCCATCAGGGCCTGGGCTTTTCTTACTTGGGAGGTTTTATATTAGTGTTTCAATTTTGTTTTTTGTTATGGTTCTGTTTATGCTGTTAATCTCTTCTTGGTTTAACTTTGGTGGTGTCCATTATTTTAGCAATTCAGCCATTTCTTTTAGATTTTTCAAATTTAATGGAGTATAGATTTTAAGTATTCCCTTATAATGATCTGGATATTTTTGGTGTGTGCTGTGATATTTCCACCTTTCATCTCTGATTTTGTTTATTTGGATTTGCTCTTTCTTCCTTTTAGTTAACTGGGCTAAGTTTCTGCATATTTTGTTTAAACTTTAAAAACAGCTCTTAGATTTATTTTTTTGTATTGTTTTGTTTCTGTTTCATTAATTTATACTCTTCTTTTTGTTATACTCTTCTTATCTACTATGTTTAGGATTGGTTTCTTTTTATCTTTCCAGAGTCTTGAGTTGTACTGTTAAGTCATTTACATGTGCTTTTTCTGACTTTTTAATGCAGACATTCAGAGCTGTAAACTGCCCTCTTAAGATTGCTTTTAAGGTGTCCCAGAGATTTTGTTGTGTTGTATTCTCATTTTCATTTAGTTCTAGGAATACTTTATTTCTTTCTTAATTTCTTCTTTGGCCCATTCATCATTCAGGAGTGTGTTGTTTAATCTGCATGAGTTTGTGTAGTTACTAGAGGTTCTTTTGCTGTTTGTTATAAGCTTTATTGCACTGTGGTCTGATGTAATGCATAGAAATTACTTCAATTTTTGTAATCATTGAGGTTTGCTTTGTGTCCTAGAATGGGGTCAGTTTTAGAAAACTTGCATGGATTGCTGAGGACAAAGTGTGTTCTTTGGTGCTTAAGTGGAATATTCTGTAGATATCTGTTAGGTCCGTTTTATATAAGGTGTCATTTAATTCAGATGTACCTCTTTTTATTCCTTTTCCAGTTGACCTGTCTATTGAAGATAGTGGGATAATGAAGTCACCTACTATTACTGAGTTAAGGTTAATCTGTGTTTTATTGTAGGGTTCCCATTTGGCAAAAACACTTAAGGAATCAGCAAGCAACCTCCAAGCAGGGACTCCTGCTGGTCTCCTGCTTGCCTGTGAAAACCTGCCTGGAGCCAATTGTCTTTAATGCTTTGGGCAAAGCATTGTCACATTCCTGTAGTGATCTGGAGTATATGGCCTGAAATCCTGCTTGTCCCAACCCCCAATTCTGTATGTACCAACCTCCACAAGGTCCTGTATAAAAACTCTGGATTATAGCAATAAACCGAGTTATTTCCCTCATGGAATTGTCCCCAGTCCTGTCTCTGGGTCTGTCTCTTCTTTATTCTCTTTCTCTTTCTCTTTCTCTTTCTCTCCTATTCTATTGGGCCTCACTTCCAAATCCTCCTCCTCTCTACCAGGGCTTAGACCTGGGTTCTGCCAGCCTTGGTCCATAGAGGAAGGAAACCTCATGGAAGGCAGCACATGCATGCTGCATTCAAAACTACATTTTATAGTCCTGGAATCCTGATTTTATGAAATTGGGTGCTCCAGATTTGGTGTATATATGTTCAAGATTCTAATATCATCTTGATCAAATGTTCCCTTTGATTAGAATGAAATAACCCCCTTTCTCTCTTCTGATAAGTTTTTATTTTAAGCATTTTGATATTAGAATTGCAACACCTGTTTGCTTCTTAGAGCCATTTCCCTGGAATATTTTTCCATCATTTCATCCTAAGGTAGTGTCTATCCTTGAAGGTGAATGGAGTTTCTTGATGACAACTGAAAGATGGGTTTTCTTTCTTGATCCACTCTGCTAGCCTGTGTCTTTTCAGTGAGGTCATTGATGTTTAGTGTTATTATTGAAAGTTGTATATTGGATACTGTCATTTTAATTTCTTTGTGTTTGTGGCCATATTTTGTGTGTCCATTATTATACCTTCCTTTGTTTCTTTCTGTAGTCTCTTGAGTATATGCATTCCTTTCTTTTGTCCTTTGTACTGCTTTGAGTAGTCTCTGTATGGCTGGTTTGGTGAAGATAAATTCTTTCAGCCTATTCATATCATGAAAAAATTTCCGTTCCCCTTCAATCGTGACAGATAGTTCTTCCAGATAAAGTATTTGGGGTTGGTATCCATGGTCATTTAGAACTGGAAATATTTTGGTCCAGGTTCTTCTTGATTTCATAGTTTGTATTGAAAAGTCAGCTGTGATTCAGTTGAGTTTTCCTTTATATGTAACTTGTTTTTAATCTAGAAGCTTTCTAGTCCCTCTCTTTTTCTGTACATTTAGTGTCTTTAATATAATATGCTCTGGAGAGTTTCTGTTCTGGTCATGTCTAATTGGTGTTCTATGTGCTTCTTAACTCTCTATAGGTAAGTCTTAATTTAGGGAAGTTTTCTTCTATAATCCTGTTGAAGGTCTATACAATGACATTGGCCTGAGATTACTCTTCTTCCTATAGACCTATAATTTGGCAGAGCCATTTGTGAAAGGTTCACTGCTTGACAAAGTTCCAGTGACCTGACTTGTCTGGTTGAAGTCTGCTCTCCAGCTGACCTTAGTTTTTAATAATTCTTCTTATCATATTAATTTTTATTTTTCTGGCCTGCTTGACTTTCAGCTTTCTAGTAGTTAGGGCACCTGCTTCTGCCTCAAGGAGTGGAACTGACACTTTTGCCTTTTCTAGAAATGAGTACTTTGTGAGAAATAATGGCACTATGTACACAACTTAAAAGTGTGATACAGTAGTAATTAAGAACTCTACAGAAACTGTGTCATGCACAGATTTCCCAAGTAAAGAAAGGAATTTTGATTTCATGATTAGGTTTAAACTAAAAAGAGGATTGTATGGCAAAGTGAAACTAAGTCCAGTAAAAGAGTGGATTCTAGTGATCTGACTCAAAGTTTAGTAGCCTATAGAAAATCACCTTAGCAGAAAGTGTTAAAAACAGAAACTGAAGAAAACACAAACTGAGGAAAACAATGACCAGAATAAAAACAAGATATGAATCAAAGCTACTCCAGCCACAAAATGACTTACAGGAGGAGAGAACAAGGAACTAAAGTGAGAAAAATAAAGTTCTCGATTGTTAAAGCTTTAAAGCTCATTTTTTTTACACTGTCCAGCACCTATGTAACTGCAAGGCATAAAGAATGAAGTCCTCAGAGTTAAAAGTTAATATCAACTTCACTTTGCTGCAAAACTGCTAAATTGCTTAGCTGAATGGCTGTACTATTATTGTTTCACTTTCTTGATGTCTCAACTAAATGTAGCATTATTGTTTTACTGTTTTTGATGTTAAGACTAATTTCAGGTGTGAATTTTGTGAAAAATATTTACAGGGAAGTTGTGTTATTTTTTTCATCTTTAGCTTTGACTTGCTATTAGTTTTAAAGCATATAAAAATAAACATTGGGACCTGAGGAGCAGAGAAGAAAAGAAATCGGCAGAGTGGCAAACCTGAAAGGCCCTCTGCACAGGATCAGAGAAGGCAAATGCTCTATGATCCTTAGGTCAAGAAATCATCAGAGTGAAAAATCCAAGAGGTCCTTTGCACAGGAGCAGGGAAGATAGATGCTCCTCAGGTCATGAAAAAGAAAGATTCTTGTGTCTTATTTGATTAATTTCTTTGCTGCCTTTGCTACCACCCACTTCAGGAACTGAACCTGCTGGAGCTGGATTCTGGCAATAATTCATAGATTTGGTATTTTCATGTTTTTTCCAGATTTCTTGAGTATTCCATTCCTCTGTTTTTTTTTAACTTTCCATAATCTTTGCTAGAGGAGTCCAGATCCTCAAATTTGTCATCCAGTCTTGATAATCTGTTTTCTGTTTCATTTATTCTGCTTATGAGGCTTTCCGCTGTTGTTTCCCATTGGCTTACTGAGTTTTTCAATCCCATGTTAATTTCCATTTGGGTTTTCTTCACTCTTTCTATTCCTTTTGTGAATTGACTTTTCAAGTCATGAATTGGTTTTTCACATTTCATTAAGCCGCTTATTTGTATATTCTTGAGCTTCATAAAGTTTCATAAAGTTATATCTTTCCTCTTTGAGTTCCTTGAGTTGTTTGTCTCTGATTTCTTTAAGTTCATTGATCATGTTTATTATTCTTATATTTTTATTTTTTCACCAATGTTTTATTGAAGCTCTGTGCGTTTTATATAAGATTTCATTATAAACCAAATCTAGACCCGTTTTCCCCTCCTTACCCCCCAACCCACCAGAGCTCATGCATTCTTCCAAGCATGTTTTTCATCTTTTTCTCAGTCTCTCTCAAAATTCTCGATGTAGAATTTTACTGTTTCAAGCAGAAGCTCACCATTTCAGTCAGTTCTTTGATGCAGTCTTTTCTGTTGTTGATGTTGTTGTTATTGTTGTTGCTGTTGTTATTCCTTCCAATATGCATCGCTCCCAAATTCTTGGACAAAAGCTCAATCAGCCATGCACAAGAAATACTTACAACTAGGTAATTGGCACTATCATACACAGATGAGGGATACCATTTGTTGTATTATTCTTTTAAATTCTGAGTCCCGAAGTTCCTCAGGGTGGTTCTCATTGTAATACACTTCTGTAGGAGGAGTGGGTTTGTTGAGGACATATTCTCTTGGTTTTTGCATATATTTTGTGTTTTGTGTTGCCATCTGGGCAGATGGATGTTCCTTGTTGATAATGTGCCCAGCAGTAACTTTTATTCTCCTGTTAATTTAATTTTGGTTCTGTTTATGTTGTTTGTGTTGCTTGGTTGCTTTTTGTTCAAATATGGCAACCAAATTGGTGCTGTGCATTTCAGGTTCTTGCAGGATAGTAGACAAGTCTCAGTGGATGGTGGGACAGGTTACTAGGTAGCTGGTCAGATTAGGAGGAGGGCTTGTCTGTGTCAGACAGGTCAGGAGCCAGTGAAGTCTATAGCAGGCAGTCTAACTAGTCTGTGTTAGGAAGCCAGTCCAGAGATCTGAGACAGGGTAAGTGGAGCCTGTCTGGGTCCAAGGCTGGCAAGGGACAGAGTTGGGGTGGGCGAAAAAAATGGAATAAAGACATGGTAGATGGGATATGGCTTACCAACGTCCTCACTGGGCATATCTGGCTGGGTTGTCAGAGGTCAGGGAAGATGTGAGGTAGGGGGAACACCTGAGGAGGGACTTAGTAATCTATGCTAGAGTGTTTAGCGAGTCTGGATTAAGAAGCTAGTCCAACAGTTTATAATCTTTCGATAGTGTTTCAACAGGAAAATCCATAGAAGTAAGCTAATAAGGTACTAATGTGGACAGTTTAATGGAAGGTGAGCTAGAAAATATGATGCAAAGAGGAAAAGGGGAAGAGTTAATGGGGTGAGGAATGGGAGGGCAGGTGAAGAATAACTAACACTAAAGCCCTTTTCCAAAACTCATGAAAACATACTAGCTTCTTAAAATATATACATTAAAAACAGAAAGAGTTTAAATGTAGTTACTATACAATGAGAATTCAATGGCCTTGTAAGACCCCATTTACTAGGAAATAAAAGGCCAGTGCTGGAAATGGGGTTCCTTTGGGGGAGTTTTTGACCCCAGGTGGTCTCACAGATCTTCAAATCCTACTGACATTTGCCATTGCTCATGGCTATCCACTAGAACTTAACAGCTTACTGTTACACTATTACTGAAGACACTACACATGTGAGTCATAGAACAAAGAGAAATCAAGCTGGTACTAATCTTGAAGCTTCCTCTCTACTAGTTAGCTTTCATAGTACTAGAAGGTGACATACATGGTACTGGAAGAGAAAACTAATCATCAACCTTACCCAGTTCTGAACTCTTCAAATTACAATAATAAAGGCCTAGCAATGCATTCTCATTGTTTCAACAGTGGTGTGAGTGTTACCGGAGTAACCAATTACTTTCTGATTGGATTTAAGCCACATTTCACAAGATGGCGCCCATAACTTTCAATGTTATTAGGGCCAAGAAACTGTGACTAGAGAGATCACAGGCCCTAAGGAAGAACCTACTACTATTGACCTGCTAAGTAGATATAGTATTAAACTGACTCTTAATGACTTATTGTTCTACTTATAAATCATTGCATTTCTCAACTCTCACCAGAGAAGCTTTTTCTTAAAGCATTTGATGATTAACACAGAGATCCATATGTGGTCAATGAACAAATAATAAGATACTGCAGATGACTTGGCCTTAAATGGGACACATATCACATCCTCTTTTCTCAAGGCTCAGAAATCATTGCAGAAGAAGAGGTAGAAAGTTTTAAGAGTGAATGATGGTGGATGAACACAGGATTACTGTTTTCTGAACACAACAGGGCAGTCGCACATATGAACCCATAGTGGTTGTAATGGCACACACAAGACCTGTGCAAGCCCAAACCAGACAAAGTCCCATTGTGGATGGGTGAGTTGGTCAAGAAGCCCCAGCCCTAGCTGAGTAGCTATTAGCAATTGGTAACTGCTAGGAAGGAGAGAGTCAGTTTTCTTTAACCTTGTAGGTTAACCAGACTGCAAGGGACAGAGCATTTGCCAAATACAAATTAGATCCAGAAGTCCTTTTAAAAAGAATAATAGGCCAGGCACGGTGTCATATGCCTGTAATCCCAGCACCCTGGAGGCAGAGGCAGAGTCAGAGGCAGGTGCATCTCTGGCAGTTCAAGGCCAGCCTGGTCTACATAGTAAGTTCCAGGACAGCTGGGGCTACAGAGGGACCCTGTCTCAAAAAGACTGAAAAAAAGAATAAGAATAGATAATAAGAAGTCATAGGGGTGGTAAGGTGTGGTAGTGATAGGTGAGAGGGTTTGAATATGATCAAAATACATTAATCAATAAAAATATGTAAATACACATTTTATTTATTTATTATTTTTATTTTATGTGTACAAGTGTATTTTCCGCATGTGTGTAAGTGAACTCATGTTGAGAAATGTCAGTGGAGGTCAGAAGATGGTGTCATATCTCCTGTAACTGGAGTTATATACAGTTGTTAACTGCCGTGTGGGTGCTGGTAGTTGAAGCTAGGTCCTCTGTAAGAGCAACCAGTGCTCTTGACAGCTGAGCCACCTCCTCGGCCCATTTTTTTTTTTTTTTAACTGGCATGACCATCACATAAGAGAGTGCTATAGGTCCTCAAGAAACTGGCTATAGAATTACCACATGATGTAGCAATGTCACTTTTGGAAACACACTGAAAATTTAAAAATCATCACCTAGAGATATGTATGTTCATGTTCTTTGCAGCATTATTCACAAAAGGGAGGACTTAGAAACAACCTGTCTGTCAATGGACAGATTTAAAAATATCCAATACCTATATACGTATTACTAATAACTGGAATATTAGTCCATCACAAAAATGAGTATGTTCTAATTTGCAGTAATATGGTTGAATATGGAGGATAATAGTCTAAGGGAAATAACTCAAAGATGATTAGTATTATATGATCTAATTTGTAAATGATGTCTTTAAAAGTAAATCTCAAGAATCTAAGGAAAGAATCAGTGGTTATATGGGAAGGTGCTGATGAAAACACAGAAACTTTCAGATAGAGTATAAAGTACTGAGGCTCAAATGCACAATAGAAGATAGTTAAGAATATTATCCTGTGTATCTGAAATTTGCTTAAGAAGATCTTTAACGTGCTTATTATATACAAAATAACTATATTAGATATCAGAGGGTTTTATTAACCTAATTCTGATAGTCATTTCACAATACATATCCATATCAGATAAGGCAGCATAAACATACAATATTTTATTTTTCACTTACCCATCAATAAAGCCAAAGGGGGAGAAAAAACAAATAGATAACAGGAACCACATCATACAATTTTATCAGTGAATTATGCCTTGGAAATTACAGAATTGACAGCAAGGTACATATGCCTCCTATGTATGCATAAATGAATCCTTGTACGTAGTCTTTGGTACATGGAGAATTCTTAACAAAGATCATTATATAAAAGGGTAAATGAATGAATAGTATATGTGGAGAAATGTTCTCATATGTGGAATGGCTGATTGCCTACCTAAAATTCTATGGATGTCTCCTCTATATGAAGAATTTCCTAGATGTCTCCTTAGTGATGGATGACAATTCAGTCACATGTCTATGGAAAATATTTCATTCATAAAAATGTCTTCTTCATCTGACAAATTGACTTTTGACTCCCACTACAAGGGGCATCATTCCAGCCCCATGCTAATCTGGATCAATGATTTAGCATGACACAATGATCATCAACACTACTGGGTTCATTTTGGTGCCAGAATCTGAAAGAGAAAAAAATGAATATATTTCCTACAATAGTGTTCTTGAAAAGAGAGAAAATAGGCAAGCCTAAGAGTCAGGTTAAAATTTGTGAATATGAGAATGATGCAATGCCTGTTGTGAAGATTTCATCTTACCCTGGTAAGACTGGCTATGATCAAGAAAAAAAAAGATACCAAATGCTGGAGAAGTTGTGGAGTTCCACTGCTGGTAGAACTGCAAACTCGTACAACCACTATGGAAAGCAGTGTGGATAATTATTTTATTTTATTTCATTTTATTTTATTTTATTTTTTTCCAATGTTTATTGATAGATACAAGTACATAAAATCAGGGCATGAACATGATTTGATAGATTAAGTAGACTTAATTTCAATACTATAATAAGGGAACAATTCAAATTCTCACCATTTGGTTAACAGACACAAGAACCACTTCAGGGGCATTAATGATCTCTCAAATCTGATCAGTTTTGTGCAAGTAAACCTTGTTTCTTTTTAAAAAGACTTGTGCACTTGCCCAGGCTCAAGGATATTGAAATCTAGCACATAGAGCCCATTACTAGAGGTAGAAATACAGGCAATATACTATTACGGCAACAACCATCAATTACAGTTAAGGATTTTCTGTAACAGCCAAATGGATAATATAATATTGCAACAACTGAAGTATTACTGAGCAAAGCGCATTTCTACAATATTCAGTGTCTCTATTCAGTTTTCGAACTTTAAACAGCCTATGATAACTGGTAGCAGAGAAGGTCCTTGCAATAGACTGCCTCTGCTTGAGAACCTATGA
This sequence comes from Rhizomys pruinosus, assembly GCA_009823505.1. Taxonomy (NCBI): domain Eukaryota; kingdom Metazoa; phylum Chordata; class Mammalia; order Rodentia; family Spalacidae; genus Rhizomys; species Rhizomys pruinosus. The sequence continues at coordinate 588,680 of VZQC01015677.1, forward strand.
TGTAATTATTGCATGCTGCTAATATACTATCTAAACATTAAAGGTATTCCTAAAATATTTGATGGTAGACTATGATTAAGACATTACACTACAAAAAAACCTTATGCAGAAGGAAACCCTTATTGACGTGCTTCTGCTTTAAATATTGTGCCCCCAAATGAAGTCCAGTAAGCACACGTCCTGTCATGATCCCCCTGCATTGGTCTCCATGATACTGCCAAGGTAATCTAACAATGTCAGTCCATCTTCTGAGGAGGCTGAATTTCCATTAACTGCTTAGTTCACAAGCTGAGTATCTCAGCAGTCCTCAGTCCACATTGGAAGGCTAAAAAGTAAAAAAGCTGTATCTCATGTCTTTGAGGAGTGCCTAAAACAGTGGGATCTACAGAGTATACGTACCTGCCTGTAAGAATTGTAGACAGGCCAAACAACAGTGCTCTCTCTTTTTTTTTTTTTTCCTTTTTGTCTTTTTACTAAGATCTCAAGTTTTGTGTCTGCATTACAGTTTCTCTGGCTTTATTATTTATTTCTGGTTGTACTTTCCTTCTGGATGCTTAAGGCCATACAGATAGCCCAGATTAACCAAGGTTTTGTTTTGCTGAGGTCAGTTGAGGATCTGGTCCTCAGGGGTCTCTCGGGTTTTTTTTTTGGGGGGGGTGGGAGCCCCTTGCTTCTTTCAGCTCCTCATTGCAAGTATTTTGTTGAGGATTTTTGCGTCTGAGTTCATTAATGAGATGGGTCTATAGTTCTCTTTTTTGGTTGCATCCTTGCCTGGTTTTGGTATCAGAGTGATGCTGGCTTCATAGAAGGAATTTGGGAGATTTTCCTCTGCTTGTATCTTTCTGAACAGTTTGAGTAATAATGGTTGTAAGTCCTCTTTAAATATTTTATAGAATTCTGCCATGAAACCATCTGGGCCTGGGCTTTTTTAAGTTGGGAGGTCTCTTATTCCATTTTCAATTTCTTCATATATTATGGGTCTGTTTAAGCTGTCAGTCTCTTCTTTGTTTAGCTTTGGTGATTCCCTGGATTGCAGATATTCATCCATTTCTTTTAGGTTTTCAAATTTGGTAGAGTGTAGGTTTTTGAAGTACTACCATATGATTGTCTGGATCTTTTTATCATCTGTTGTGATATTTCCCCTTTTATCATGAATTCTGTTGATTTGGAGTTGCTCTTTCTTTCCTTTGGTTAACTGGGCTAGAGTTCTGTGTATCTTGTTTATTGTCTCAGAGGACCAACTTTTAGATTCGTTGATTTTTTTGTATTGCTTTTTTTGTTTCTATTTCATTGATTTCTTCTCTGCCTTTTTGTTATTTCTTCCTGTCTGTTGCATATAGGGTTCATTTGATGTTGTCTTTCAAGTGTTTTTAGCTGCAGTGTTAGCTCATTTATTTGTGCTCTTTCTATTTTTTTTAATGTGGACACCCAGGGCTATAAACTTCTCTCTTAGGACTGCTTTTAAAGTGTCCCATAGGTTTTGTCGTTTTGTACTGCCATTGTTGTTTAGTTCCAGGAATGCCTTTATCTCTTTCTTTATTTCCTCTTTGACCATTCATTATTCAGGAGTGTGTTGTTTAGTCTCCATGTGTTCCTGTAGGTAGCAGGACTTGTCATGGTGTTGATATTGAGCTTTATTGGACTATGGTCTTATAGAATGCATGAAATTATTACAATTTTTTTGTATCTGTCAAGGTTTTTTTTTGTGTCCAAGTATGTGGTCAATTTTGGAGAATGTTCTGTGGGGTGCTGAGTAGAAAGTATATTCTCTGGTGTTTGGATGGAATATTCAGAAGATGTCTGTGAGGTCCATTTGTGTATTGTATTGTTCAGTTCAGATGTCTCTCTGTTTATTCTTTGCCCAGTTGATCTGTCCAAAGGGCTGAGTGGGGTATTGAAGTCCCCTACTATGAGTGTACTGGGGTTAATCTGTGCCTTAGGGGCCTGTAGATTTGTGTTTATAAAGACTGGTCCACCAGAGTTTGGTGCATTTATATGCATGATTGTGAAGTCTTCATGATTAATTTTCCCTTTGATAAGGATGTAATGGCCCTCTTTGTCTCTTCTAATTGCTTCTTCTTTGAAGTCTATTTTGTCTGATATTAAAGTAGCAACTCCTGCTTTCTTTTTGGTACCATTTGCTTGGAATATTTTTTCCATCCTTTCACTTTAAGTTGGTGCCTATCCTTAAGGATGAGATGGGTTTCTTGTAGACAGCATATAGATGGATTCTGTTTCCTAATCCATCCTCCTAGTCTATGCCTTTTGATTGGAGAGTTTAGTCCATTAATATTTAAGGTGATAATTGAGAGATGTGTGTTGCTTCCTTTCACCTTATTATCCATTTGCAGTTTTAGTTTAGGTTTCTATTTCTGCAGTTCTGCTTTTATTAATTTCTGTTTCAAGGTGTCTGGGGGTAGTTGCTTTCCTCCTCTGTCCTTTGAATTGCTTCAAATATTCTCTGAAGTGTTGGGTTTCCAGACATGTATTCTTTCATCTTGTTTACATCATGAAAGATTTTTCTCTTTCCTTAAACTAGAATTGACATTTTTGCTGAGTATAGTAACTTGGGTTGGCAATGATAGTCATTTAGCACTGGGAATGCTTTGGTCCACGTTTTTCTTGCTTTCATAGTTTGCGCTGAAAAGTCAGCTGTAATTCTGATAGGTTTCCCCTTATATGCAATTTGTTGTTTTTCTTTTGTGGCTTTCAGAATTTTGTCTTTGTTTTGGGTATCTAATGTTTTAACTATGCTATGGCAAGGGGAGTTTCTTTTCTGGTCCAGTCTATTTGGTGTCCTATGTGATTCATGTATTTGTATGGGTTTGTATTTTTTTTTAGTTTTGGGAAATTTTCATCTATTATTCTGTTGACGATCTGATCAATACCATTCTCTTGGGATTATTCTCCTTCCTCTATCCCTATGATGCAGAGCTTTGATCTTTTCATCATGTCCCACATTTCCTGATTATTCCATTTTTGTGTATTTTTAAACTTTTCATAAACTTTACTTGAGCTTTTTAGTTGTTCTGTGTTATCTTCTAGGTCTTATATCCTTTTTTCTGCTTCTTCCATTCTGCTTCTGAGGCTTTTCCCCATTCTTTCCTATTGATTGGATGAGTGTTTGATTTCCTTTTTAATTTCATCTTGTGTTTTCTTTATTATTTCCACATCCTTTTGGAGCTTCTCAATCTTTTCTTGTAGCTCCTTTTTTCATTCATTGGTTTCCATTTTCATCTCAGTATGAGTTCTTTTCAGTTTTTCCACTTCCTTCTGGAGTGTCTCATTATCTCCTTCTCGGTCCTTTCTGAGTTTTTCATTCTCTCTTCTTAGTTCTATGTTTTCTTTGAATATATCTGTGATTGTTAATATACATTCTGTATCCTGGGCTATCTCTACAGAGGTCCCATTGAAGGGGTCCTCCACAGGCTCTGTAGAGTTTGGTGTGGGGTTATTCTGGGATTTTCCCATATTGTTTTTGCATTGTGCTTTTGGCATGTCCTTTAGTTTTTGCCTGTATTCTGGTGCAAATCTCTAGTGCCTCTTCACCATGTTGGAAGATTGCTTTCCTTGATTCTTTCAGGTGCCTTCCTTGTAGTCTCCTTATTTATGGAGTGTTGATTTGCTTAGGTTTTGGGTTTTCAATTTTGGTTATATATTGGAAGGTATAGTTCACTCTTCCCTTTCTGTTTACAAGAACTGGGTGGGTAACAGTCCAAATGACACCTTCTGAGCACTGTAAGTCCTCTGCTGCCAGCCAGTTCTTCTGGGTTGGTTGTAAGACTTATTGGAACCTCTGTCTGGAGTTCCAGTTGGCAGGGGTGGGGGTGGGGTGGGGCCCCCTATGCCCCAGCTCTCTGCTATGGCCTAGAAGCAACCTCTATCCAATTCAGGCTAAAGTTCTCTGCTCCTGACTAGCCCACCTGCCCACGGGCCTGTGCCCCAGCTCTCTGAGAATTCTTAAAAGGCTCAAAGTAAGCCTACCACCTGACCTAGTCATACCACTGCTGGGTATATACCCACAATACTCATCCTATTATAGATGTATGTGCACAACCATGTTTATTGCAGCTCTCTTCACAATAGTGAAAAGCTGGAAAACCCAAATATCCCTCAACCAACAAGTGTATAAAGAAAATGTGGTCCATCTACACAATGGAATTCTATGCAGTGGTAAAGAAAGATAACATTATGAAATTTGCAGGTAAATGGATGGAACTAGAAGCCGTTATGCTAAGTGAACTAACACAGTCCAAGAAAACCAAGCAACATATGGTGACCCTCATTTGTGGATCCTAGCACCAAAACTTCATTTGTAAGGGAAACTGAGTAATTTTTCTTTCTCTTTCTTTTTATTAGCAAGCATAACACCTGATGTTACTATTTAAAAAGTACATTAAAAAACACATCAACTTGCCAGGAATAGTGGCATACACCTTTAATCCCAGCACTCAGAAGGCAAAGGCAGACGGATCTCTGTGAGTTGAAGGCTTACCTGGTCTCCATAGTGAGTTCCAGGCTAGCTGGGACTACAGGGAAATCCTGTCTCAAGAAGACCATAATAATAATAATAATAATAATAATAATAATAATAATAACAAAAAACACATCAACTTGCTATGTAATATAGGAATGTTTCTTGTAATATTTCTTGTTACTTGCATACAACTCTATTGTTAAAATGTGAATCTCTTGGAGCTGGAGAGATGGCCTAGCAGTTAAGAGTGCTGACCACTCTTACAGAGGACCCGGGTTCGATCCCCAACACCCACATGGCGGCTGAGAACCGTCTTTAACTTCAGTTCCAGGGGAATCCAACATCCTCTTCTGACCTCCGCAGCATTGCACGACACGGGTGCACAAACCTACATGCAGACAGTACATTCATGCACATACAAAAATAAAAAAAAAATAAAAAAATAAAAAAATGTGAATCCCTAAGCATGTTTTGGAACTAAGCTATAGTTTATTTTCAGACTCCATAATTTTGTTGTATGTGTGGCATGTTCATATGCATATTTTGGACCAATACAAATTGGAGGGAACAACAACGAAAAAGACTGGCTCAAAGAACTGACTAAAACAGTAAACTACTGCCCCAAACAGCAAACTTCTGCACTGAAAAATTTAAAAAAAGACTGAGAAAAAAATGCAAGACATACATGGCAGAATGCATGAGCTCTGGTGGGGTAGGAGTGTATAGAAGGGGGAATGGGTATAAATTTGACTAAGAAATGTTGTGTGAAATGCAAAAAACTTCAAAAAAACTGTGACTATTAGGGTGAAATGTACCCAAATAAACCATCCTCCATCCACATCTGTGACATTTCCCTTGGAAATGGAACCCACAGTGCACAGTATTCTGTCTGTTTATTACATTAACTATGCTTCTAGCAGATATCCTAGCACTTGCTACTGTTTCTCCATCCTTAAGTCTTGGTGCCAGGGGAGTGCCAATCCACAGGGCTTACTTATAAGCTGAAAAGATCTCTCCTTATTCCCATATATCAATATAGTGTTTTCCCTTTTATTATAGAATGATTAAGACTGAAGAACTCCTTAAAAATTTTAGGTAGTCTACATATTTCTGTAATCTTGGACTAGCAAGTTAACATCTTAAGTCGTTGTAAATTGAGAACTACAATATCATTACAATATAGTTCTCACAACACATATCAGGATGGAAGATGGGAACATGCTAAAATACTAAGAGTTTTTAAATAAGTACATAAATATTAAATGAAACACTAAGAATTCAGGGATTTTGCTTTATGAGAAATATCAAATGTTAATAACCAGTTATGGTCTTGACATGAATTTTTATTGTAATGATTTAAATGAGAGATTGAAAGCACAATAGACTCTACCTGCATGTAAGGGGCATGGTTGGGCACTTTGACATATTATCATTCAATGGTTTTCACACTCCCTCATCTCCATAGGGAGAAGCAGTAACCCATGTCTCATAGGACTCTTGTAATGAATGAATGGGGAAGAAAAGCTTAGCAGATAACCAAGAGTGAGATATTTTAGTTTCATCCCTGACAGGTGGAACACCCTAAATTCTTCTCATGCTGCAGGTCCCAGGAGACCTCGATCAAAGTCATTACTCAAGTGGCACTTTCATTGTATGGTGTCTGATCAACCCATTGCCACTGTCTCTGATCGTCTAGATCCAACAGCCCACATAAGCAGCAAAAATGTTCAGGTCCTTGGTGATGAAATCCTAAGGGGGGAAGAAGAAAGAACATTCAGCCTGAATTGAATGCTTCTTTGTTAGTAATAGTTTACTGATTCTTTGAGAATTTCATACATTCTGTTTAGATCCTGCTTGAATCCCTTTCCCATCTCCTCTCCGATCCACCTCCACTTCCTGACTCTCCCCATTTTACGTACTCCGTTTGTTTTATTAAAGCCTACCAAGTTCAACTTGTGTTCCCCAAATGCTTTTCAGTGTGGATCCATCCCCTGCAATATGATGAATCTACCCAGAAACACATCTTTAAAGATAACTGACTCTTGCTCTTCCAGCAGCTGTCAATGCCAATACCTCCTCAGCTATGGCCAGCTATGTAACATCACCTCCCCATCCATGATAAGATTTGCTGGTTTGCACTTGCACATGTCTTGTGCAATCTCTCACAACTACTGTGGGTTCCTGTACAGCTGTGTCTGGAAAATAGCTTTCTGTATTCATCCACCACCTCTGGCTCTTAAAATCTTCCTACCCCTCCTCTACAATGATCCCTGAGGTTTGAGGGAAGATTGTGATATACATGTCCCATGTGAGGCTGAGAAATCTGTGGTCTCGGTCTCTTCACCATGACCAGTGGAGGGGCTCTGTGTTAGTCACCATCAACTACAAGGAAAAGCTTCCTGGTGAGAGTTGAGAGAAGCACTAAGCTACTGGTGTGTCACTGTGAGTACATCTAATTGTGTGTGCTTCATTAGTAGGATCGAAAGGCTATATATTATACTGTTTAATACCTAAATATCTAATTGCATGTGCTTCATTAGTAGGATCGAAAGGTTATGCCTGGACAAGCTGGCAGCCCATGAAAGAAAACAGCCAGAACTGACTAGAGACCAAGACATCAGCTCCAGAGAAAGTAGAGTGTTTTGCTTCTCATCCACCTGTGCCCCTTTTCTAAGTCTAGGGAACAATCTGCGGAAGAGGGGGCGTGGTAGAATGTAAGGGCTGCGATTGGGGTTAATGGTGAAACTACAGCAATATAGACTGGACACTCATTTGATCAACTTGATTGAACATACAAGCCCCGCCTGGTGGATGGTGGGAGCCATGAGCTGTGTGGGTTTGGGCACAACTGCTTGCAAATTGGTTTTACATGAAGGATGCTTGTACTCACAAATTATCACTTATTGTTAAAAAACAAAGAAAACAAAACAAAACAAAAAAGCAGAGAAAGGTGCAGAAAACTTACGGCAGAATGCATTATCTGGGATGGGTAGAGGTGGGGTGGGGGGAAGGGAAGGGGATATATGCCTGAACTGAATTGGAAAATGTTGTATGAAATACACAAAGCATCAATAAAAAAAGAAGTCAATTGAATACTGTTTCCATTGAGTAGAATGATGGTAGAAGGAGCTCCCCTATGGCCTGTGACCTATGGAGCTATAGATTCTTGCACCTGTTAACAATGCCAGGCATGGGCTCTGTCTTGTGATTGGGCCTTAAACCCAGTCAGAAAATGGTTGGCTACTCCCCTAACATTCATGCTGCTGCTTCTCCAGTGGACATATCTTGCCCAGCAGTTGTGATTGTAACCGGCAGGTTCACAGCTGGGTAAGCGTGATGATTACTTTTCTCCTCCATTGATATGAACAGCATTAATGTGGAAGGTAATATGAAAGCAAAGCTTTGGCTGTGAAGCTTTGAAGTCAGCGCCAGCATGATTTCTCCATGTTCTGTGACTCACATATGTCGTATCTTTTTCTGTTATACATTTATTTTATTTGTTTATTTATTTATTTGTTATTTTATTTATTTGTTATTTATTTATTTATACATTTTTTCTGTATTACATTTTAAATCTTATTTATTTATCTATTTATTTATTTAATGAGTATGAGCATTTTGTCTGTATATATATAAGTGCACCACGTATACAATACCCACTCCATGTTGAGAAGAGGACATCAGGTCCCCTGGAACTGGAGTTATAGCCTATTGTTAGCTGCCATGTAGGTGCTTGGAATGGAACCTGGGTCCTCTGCAAAAGCAGCCACTGGTTGTAAATGTTGAGCCATCTCTCCAGTCCCCTGTATCACTTTTTTTTTGTCTTTTTGAGACAGGGTCTCCCTTTAGTCCCAGTTGGCCTGGAGCTTGCTATGCAGACCAGGCTGGCTTTGAACTCAGAGAGATCTGCCTGCCTCTGCCTCCCAAGTGCTGGAATTAAAGGTGTGTGCCACCATGCCCAGCCCCTGTTCACTTTTTTTTAATTGATGCTTTGTGTATTTCATACATCATTTTCCAATTCAGTTCAGGCATATATCCCTTTCCCTTCCCCCCACACCACCCCTACCCATCCTAGATCATGCATTCTGCCATAACTTTTCTGCATCTTTCTCTGTTTTTTTTGTTTTGTATTGTTTTGTTTTGTTTTCATTTTTTAACAATAAGTGATAATTCGTGAGTACAAGCATCCTTCATGTAAAACCAATTTGCAAGCAGCTGTGCCCAAACCCACACAGCTCATGGGTCCCACCATCCAGCAGGGGGGGCTTGTATGTTCAATCAAGTTGATCAAATGAGTGTCCAGTCTATATTGTTGTAGTTTCACCATTCACCCCAAT
>VZQC01015677.1:605604-625752 GCA_009823505.1 Rhizomys pruinosus
CATTTGTGATTCTGATGGGTTTCCCTTTGTATGTGACTTGTTTTTCTCTCATGGCCTTCAGAATTTTATCTTTGTTTTGGGCATCTAGCACTTTGACTATGATATGGCGTGGGGAGTTTCTTTTCTGATCTTGTCTATTTGGAGTTCTATGTGCTTCTTGTATTTGAGTGGGTTTGTCTATTTTTAGTTTGGGGCAGTTTTCATCTATTATTGTGTTGAAGATATGCTCAATACTATTCTCTTGAGATTCTTCCCCTTCCTCTATTCCTATTATGCGGAGGTTAGGTCTTTTCATAGTGTCCCATATTTCCTGGTTGTTCCACTTTTGTGTATTTAAAAATTTTTCATAATCTTTATTTGAGTTTTTTAGTTGCTTTGTGTTATCTTCCAGATCTGATATTCTTTGCTCAGCTTCCTCCATTTTATCTCTAAGGCTTTTTCCTTTCCTTTCTTCTTGATTGGATGAGTGTTCTATTTCCTTTTTCATTTCATCCTGTGATTTCTTTAATATATCAATTTCTTTTTTGAGTTTCTCAATCTCTTCTTCGTGCTCTTTATTTCGTTGGTTGGCTTCCTTTTTCAGTGTTTCTACTTCCTTAAGGTGTTTGTTTTTTTCTCTCTCTAGTTCTTTCTGGAGTTTGTCTATCCCTTCCTTTAGTTCCTTTTACCTGCCTAGAGCCGTGTTGGACAGCTCCAAGTGTTCCTAATAGGTCCGGACCCAGAGTCCAAACACACGACCCTACTACAGCTGAGTCAGGCACCTGAGCGAGCCAGACCCAAGCTCAGGACCTCTTCCGGCTGCGAGGAGGGAAGGGTGACCCGCTGGGCTGAGGACATGAACCCAGACCCCGCCAGCCCCGTGGCCCTCCGCCACCGACCAGAAATCAATTGTCCAGCACCAAAAAAGTCACTCTGCCCTAAGCTTTTACCTGTCTAGAGCCGTGTCGGACAGCTCCAAGTGTTCCTAACAGGTCCGGACCCAGAGTCCAAACACACGACCCTACTACAGCTGAGTCAGGCACCCGAGTGAGCCACAGCCAAGCTCAGGACCTCTTCTGGCTGCGAGGGGGGAAAGGCGACCCACCGGGCTGAGGACACGAACCCAGACCCCACCAGCCACCTGGCCCTCCACCACCGACCAGAAATCAATTGTCCAGCACCACAAAAGTCACTCTGCCCTAAGCTTTTTACCTGCCTAGAGCCATGCCAGATGGCTCCAAGTGTTCCTAACAGGTCCGGATCCGGAGTCCAAACACACGACCCTACTACAACTGAGTCAGGCACCCGAGCGAGCCAGACCCAAGCTCAGGACCTCTTCCGGTTGTGAGGGGGGAAGGGCGACCCACTGGGCTGAGGACATGAACCCAGACCCTGCCAGCCACCTGGCCCTCTGCCACCGACCAGCAAACAATTGTCCAACACCACAAAAGTCACTCTGCCCTAAGCTTTTACCTGTCTAGAGCCGTGTTGGATGGCTCCAAGTGTTCCTAACAGGTCCGGACCCGGAGTCCAAACACCCGACCCTACTACCAATGTTGCAAATTTTAGATGAACACACAATAACTTCATCTTAGAGGTGAAATGTGATACTTCAACTCTGTTTTTAATTCTTTAAAAAACATTTTTCAATTAAAAAATTTTTTTTTCTGTTTTTAATTCTTACACAGAGATAAGAAACAGAAAGAATCAGGGAAGGGCTCACACCACCCAGCACAGGCAGCAGTTCAGGTCTTCTCTGCTGAACAGGTTATGTTCAAAGATACCACTCCTGAGTCTTAGTTTCATTCTATTTGGAAACAAGTTCTTTTCATTATCACAATGAATTCTCATCTCGGGCTAACTTCACCAACACATAGCATTCTTCAATGCTGTACATAAGACAATCTTTGCAGATTTAACCATTTTCCTTTCACAATTTCATATATTCCATTTCTGATGGTTGGTTGTAACTCTTGTCTATTCATAATTCATTCCCTATTCAACTTAACACCCTTCTCTCTTGAGTAGTTAGTAATACAGAAAACATTAGAATATCAAAATAACAAACTGGAGTTTTGGGCAGAAACATTTTCATCCTTTCCTCAACCTTCCTGTGTTCTGTTTATGATGCCACAGCTCCTGGGAAGTCTCTTGGTTTTACTGAAACAGGCAGGAGATGTAGGATGTCAAGGCTCAGGTAGCCTTTCCTGACTATCTTAGGGAAAGCCTCTGCCCTGGCACCAATTCTCCAATCCATAAAACCTTCTTCTTAGTTAAAAAAAGTGATGAACACACAACAGCCAGGCCTTGGGACCCCATTATCTCTCAGAAAGCACCCACCCACCTGCTCCTCCTTGCTGCAGATCACCAGCAGGTGAGCCCCCATGCCAGAACAGCTCTCCATACTCTCATTCCAAGACCTTGAGTCCGTTGAAATGAAGTAGCAGTTGGAGGCGAATGGCTTCCAGTTCTTTGGAAAACAGCTGCAGACTTTGTCTGCATTGAGAACAAGGACATAGAATGCAATATAATACAATCACTTTGAAAATTGCTTATGTTATTAAAGTGAAAGAGCAAGGAAGACCACATGGAAGCTGGGACTCCCAGCTTCACGAGGATGTCAGGGACAGCAATCCATATCTGTCTTCATCTGCTGCTCACGTCAGGGGCCTTCTCTCCTACTGAAGTGCTATCAAGAAAAGCCAGAAAAACTGTCTGTAAATGACATCCAGGCTCTCGGGACACAATGCAAAATGCCTAGAGCTCCAAATAAGAAATTCACTGTACCAAGAACCAGAAAGTTCTCAAATTAAATATATGTAAACAATAGATGTCATTATCCAAGATGCCAAAAATATTAGTTTTCTGACAGATATTATTGTTAATAAGTGATGATAAAAATGCTTCGCAAAAATTACAAATACTCTGGAAACAAATATAAAATAGAATGCCTCAAGAGAGAGAAAAACAAATAAAACCAAATATATGTGACTATAAAATAAAACCAAATGTATGTGCCTATAAAATATGTTCCTCAGTTTTGTAGTTGAAAACCAAATAATCTTTTAAAAATGCAAGGATTGAACTTGGAGCTTGAGAGATGGCTCAGTAGTTTAGGGGCTGGCTGCTCTCAGAGAGGACCCAGGTTCTAATTCTAGCACTCACATTACAAGTAGCAATCCTCTGTATCGCCAGTTCCAGGGGATCTGATGCCCTCTTCTGTTCTCCATAGGCATTGCATGAAACACATGCACTTACATGCAGACAGGTATGTATACACTTGTATACATAAAGTAAAAATAAATAAATGCAAAATTTTTTAAACATAATAATCAGGTTCAATAGCTGAATGGAGGTGGCAGAGAAATCAGTCAGAGAAACAAAGCCATAGAAATTGAACTGAATAATGAAGACAAAATAGAAAAAATACAGCCTCACATGATGACTAAATCTGTAACAAATAATAGAGGTACAAACTATGTCAAAACTGATACCAATGAAAGGAAGATTTTAAAAACACATTGCTACAGATATATAGAGATATACTCTTATACATATGTATCCACAGGTGTTATATGGATACCAAGAATGTCAGAGAGACATGAAGTCATAAAAATGTGGGAAATAGAACTGTAAGTTACTGAAATAGTCAGTGAAAGGTGAAGAACTAAGAAATCACATTTGGAATGGTATACATAAACACAACGTGAACAACAAAGAGGATTGGGTCCTATTATGAAGAACATGGTTAGATAAAGATGGATATATTTTCTCTTTGAGAATCCTAGTACAATGTCTCATCCTAGTAGACAGGGAGAATCTCTGTCTACATAATTTCTTACTGTATGGATAGATTTAAAAATATCTAATACCTATATATGTATTACTAATAAACTGGAATATTAATCCACCATAAAATGAGTATGTTCTAATTTGCAGTAATGTGGTTGAATGTGGAGGATAATATCTAAGGGAAATATTCAAAGAGAGATAAGTATTATATGATGTAATTTATAAATGATGTCTTTAAAAGTAAATCTCAAGAGTCTGAGAAAAGAATCAGTGTTTGTGAGGGCCTGGGTATTGTGAGACATGAATGAAAGTTAAAATAAGAAAAGGTGTTCTCTGCTACCTGTGCCTCCTAGTTCCAGCTCTTCTCTGATGCATGTTAGTTCTGTATGATATTCTTGTAACTTGACTCCTTCTGTTCTCTTCTTACAATCTGAAAATTGATAAGTCACTGTCAGACGGGGGGCGGGGGGAGTCAGTTTCTGTGTAACCACTGAAGTAGGAAAGTGGGGTGATCTCTCTATGTTTTCTTCTTCACTCAGATTTAAGGCCTCCACATTCTCTTTCTTTCTTCAATTCCTTTATTCCAGCTCCAGGTGAACAGCTTGAAAGTGTTGTAGAAAACTAACACTGTATAATCATCCATTTGTGTTTTATGTGAGAAGTTTTGAAATATTTTTGACATATGTGACTTTAAGTTTATTTTTCTTTCAGAATTTGTGTTAAGAGTGAGAATTTTGATCACCACTGGGCTAGTTCTACAAAGTTCTGTGACTCCCAAAGGTTTTTAGTATTTTTTTATTAATTTTATTTATTTCTGTATGTGTATGAATGTACTGTCTGCATGCAAGTTTGTGCACCCGTGTCGTGCAATGCCGCGGAGGTCAGAAGAGGGTCTCGGATTCCCCTGGAACTGGAGTTCTCCTGGAACTGGAGTTTCAGACGGTTCTCAGCNTGTGTATGAATGTACTGTCTGCATGCAAGTTTGTGCACCCGTGTCGTGCAATGCCGCGGAGGTCAGAAGAGGGTCTCGGATTCCCCTGGAACTGGAGTTCTCCTGGAATTGGAGTTACAGACGGTTCTCGGACGCCATGTGGGTGCTGGGGATCGAACCTGGATCCTCTGTAAGAGCGGTCGGCACTCTTAACCGCTAGGCCATTTAGTATTTTTACATTGAAATGTAATCAAATGTTTAAAAGTACCCCCCCAAATGCACAAGTTGGTAAATTACTGGACTATGAACACTTGAGATAAAGATTGCCCAATTCAGCCGGGTGTGTTGGTGCACACATTTGATCCTAGCACTTGGGAGGCAGAGACAGGCAGATCTCTGTCAGTTCAAGGCCAGTCTGGTCTACATAGTGAGTCCAGGACAGCTGGAGCTACAGGGATACCCTGTCTCCAAAAAGACCAGAAAAAAGACTCCCCAATTAAAAAAACCAGAATAATATCAACACCATATCATACTCAAAACATAGCCCATTCTTTCTTTATTACAGGTAAACATTTCCTGGCTTTTAAAGTATTTGCCTTGTGTTTTATCTCACAATCTTAGCCTGGAACTATGTAGACCAGAATTGCCTGTTTTAGCATTTTCTATTAATGGACCTATATTTTATGCATCCTTTGGTATAACCAATGAGGATGACATTTTGTGTTTATTATATTTTCTTTTCCCCTTTTCTATCCTGTGTAAGACGTTGCCTATTTTCTATTATATTGTTGGCATTTTCCAATTAAAGAATTTATATATACATTCCACACATGAATTCATTACAAATAATTTATCTTATGGCTTTTTGTTTCACTATAGTGATCTATTGCTTTACATGATATGATAGAAGAACCCAATTTCATTTATTAAATAAAATGATGAACTCTGCAACAATAATTGAACAGAACTGTCATTTTACTATATGTCTATAAAATATCCCCTTAATTGTTTTGACTTTTTGAGACTGGGTCTTCCTGTATCCCCAGCTGTTCTCGAACTCATTTTGTAGACCAGGCTGGCCTTGAAGTCACACAGATTGCTTGTTTCTGCCTCCTGAGTGCTGAGATTAAAGGTGTGCACACCATGCCTGGCTTATCTTCTTAATTTTATATAAAGAATTATACATACAGAATCTACACTTAAACAGTCCTTTCCTCAAGACTATTTGTATTATATAAATACCATACAGAGTCAATTATAATAACGTTACATATCAGAAAGAACAAGTGTTCCTATTATATTAATGATGGTGATATTATATTCATGGTGGAGATGGTTTCATGAATGTATATATATCCCCGATCTTGAGGTGTATATATTAGATACTTAATGCTTCTGTATGTCAATCATATCTCGGCAAAGGGGATTTTTGGGAGGCAAACAAAGTAGCACCACAAATAATGGAAAGTGAAATGTGTAGCTCTGAATATTATGCCCAAGATGCTGAATGTATATATAATACACATTGGTAGGTGGAGGAAAACCAAGGCTTGGGGCAAGACTATGAGGATTCCTTGTGAACAGGATATAAGAATAATTCCACTTCGGCTAATAACTCACCCAAACAACTTGCAATAAAACAAGCACTGAGAAGGGAGATGGAAACAGCAGCGAAGGCCCAGGGGATCAGCTGGGGATGTCAGCTGCCTTAGGTTAGGACAAAGGGAAAATAGATTATTCTCCTCTCTGCCACAAGATGAAGGAAACCAAGTCTATCGTAACATGAGTGCAACCAAGCATTTTAGGAGTACTGGAGACTTAAATATTTCCTATGAATAAATCATAGAGATTTCTAATAAAAATATAAACTTCATTTGACAAGGCTTTGTATAATAAAAAGAACCCCATAAAAATTAAGACCTTAAACAAATAAAAATTGCAACTTCTATATAACCCAAACAGTATAGAAACTAAGAAATATAAAAACAAACTATTTTCATAATGTTACGACCCCCAGAATATATAAAGAATTTTAAAGTCGGGCTGGAGAGATGGTTAAGAGCACCGACTGCTCTTGCAGAGGACCCAGGTTCTATCCCCAGCACCCACATGGCGGCGGAGAACCGTCTGTAACTCCAATTCCAGGAGAACTTCAGTTCCAGGGGAATCCAACACCTTCTTCTGACCTCCGCGGCATTGCACGACACGGGTGCACAAACCTACATGCAGACAGTACATTCATACACATACAAAATAAATAAAATTAAAAAAAAAGAATTTTAAAGTCAACTTAAAAATTGAGAAAAATTATGAGCAGTAAATTTAATCTGATAATTTAAGTGGCTTTTAAAAAAGTTATTTATTTATTTTTGTATGTGTATGAATATACTGTCTGTATGTAGGTTTGTGCACCTGTGTCGTGCAATGCCGTGGAGGTTAGAAGAGGGTGTCAGAGTCCCCTGGAACTGGAGTTAAAGACGGTTCTCAGCTGCCATGTGGGTGCTAGGGATCGAACCCGGGTCCTCTGCAGGAGCAGTTGGTGCTCTTAACCGCTAGGTCATCTCTCCAGCTCCTTAAGTGGGTTTTGAATAAATGCAAGTATGCTCAATCAGGGAACAAAAATGTGGCTTGATTTTTTCATATAGATTCTAATTCTCAATAAAATACTTGCAAATCACATAGGGCACACATCAAAAATATCATACACCATGATCGAACTGGGTTTATTCTAGAGAGGAAGGGATGGTTCAATATCTGTAAGTCAATAAATATTATAAGTCATTTCTTTTCTCTCTCTTTTTTGGTCTTTTTGAGACAGGGTCCCCCTGTATCCCCAGCTGTCCTGGAAATCGTTATGTAGACCAGGCTGGCCTTGAACTCACAGAGATCCACCTGCCTCTGCCTCCAGAGTGGTGGGATTATAGGCGTATGTTACCACACTTGGCATGAATAATTTTTTTAAAAAAATATTCTTTCTTTCTTTCTCTTTCTTTCTTTCTTTCTTTCTTTCTTTCTTTCTTTCTTTCTTTCTTTCTTTCTTTCTTTCTTTCTTTCTTTCTTTCTTCTTTCTTCCTTATGCATGAGAATAATGGCTGGATGTGTGTAAGTGCACCCGTGTCATGTAGTGCCGTTGGAGCCAGAAGAAGGCCTGAGATTTCCTGGAACTGGAGTTATGGACAGTTGCTAGCTGGCATGTGGGTGCTGGGAATTGAACCTGGGTCCTCTGCAAGAGCAGTCAGTGCTCTTAACCACTGAGAAATCTCTCCAGCTCTGGATTTCTTTTTTTTTTTAATTATGGGAAATTGCATTTAATCTTGGAAGTTGGGAAGAACTTCTCAAGTCATAGACCCTAGAATCGCCAAAGAAAAGGACTGACAGGATTGAGTGCATTTCTAACATGATTATCAGTCTAGACACCATAGTTAAATTTCAAAAGTAAATTGCAGTCTGGGAAAAAGTTTAACACATGTATCAAAGTGCTAAAGTTTAAAGTAAGCAAAATATTCAACCTATGACCATAAAAGACAAATGATGTGATAGAAAACTGAGCAACAGATATGAGTATAATTTGTAATCAAAATGCAATTGTCTATAAAACCTCTGAAAAGATGATGAACTGCATTTGGATTCTGAGACATATAAGTTAAATCACCAAAGGGACCCTACACTTGTAAAGAACAACAAAGAGACCCTTCAGGCTGTTAAAAATTAAAATGATGGATACTACTCAGTGTTGGCAAGCATTTAGGGAAATGGACACCTTCATATATTATAAGTGAGAATGTAAATCTAGAAAGCTTTCTGAGAGATATTTTGGCAGGATGTATCAAAATAAAAAATGGAAAAACGAGAGGTGCTGTTCCCACACAAGTGCCAAGATTCATGTACAAAGGTGAGCATCTCATCTCATTTTCCAGTAAGTGAAAAATGGAAAGCAACCCCAAATCCATCAATAGTGAATTGGTAAAATAAATAAGACTATGTCATATTTTATAATAACATATTACACTTAAAAGAATGAGGCAAATTTATGTGAACAATGTAGAAAATACCTAAATGTATTGTTCAGTTAAAACATAAAGAAATGCACATACTATTGTCTCATAAAATAGAAGACAATGTTAAAATGTTGTTTGTGTACACGTTCAGTTTTCATGTATGTGTAAATGTATATTTGAGTAAATGAAAAACCACTTCGTGGCATGTGAGCTCAAGCAGGATACTTAAACCACTTAGGTTTTTCTTTTCCTTTTTTTGAAATAACTTTTTAATGTAAATTAAAAATTTTTATTGAATTTTTATGTTTCATACATAATTTTTTAAAAATTTTATTTATTTTTTTATGTGTTTGAATGTACTGCCTGCATGTAGGTTTGTGCACCCGTGTCATACAATGCTGCGGAGGTCAGAAGAGGGCATCAGATTCCCCTGGAACTGGAGTTAAAGATGGTTCTCAGACACCATGTGGGTGCTGGGGAGCGAACCCAGGTCCTCTGCAAGAGCAGTTGGCACTCTTAACCGCTAGGCCATAACTCCAGTCCCTTCATACATAATTTTTTAACCAGTCTTAATTACCTTTATACCCCCTTCTCATGGCACCAACCCACAACTCCACCCCTTGCCCCCGAGTTCATACATTGTGTCATTGGTATTAAGGTTTATTGTGCCAAATTACTCTCCCCAGATATTCCTCAGTGCCAGTTCATCCTCTGAGCTCTAGTCAGACTATCCAGAGAACCTCTCTTAAAGAAGGCCAGCTCTTCCTCACCCAACTGTAATCAGCTGCCAATATGTCTTCAGCTAAGATTGTGTTATGTTACCCATTTCTGCAGTTCCATGCTGGGATTTTGTCAGATTGAGCTTGCATGTGTTTTATCCATGCTGAAACCAATGCTATAGGTTCATATGAACATGGCTCCAGGAGTTTGTAGGATTCATTTATATATGGTCTTGCACCACCTCCCTGGCTCTCACAGTCTTTCTGCCCCCTTATTCTACAATGTTCCCTGAGCCCTGGATAAATGAAGCTGAATATTTGTGACTGGTCCATGGACCCACACTGTGTAGATTCCTAATCTCCAAGATTTGGCCATTCTTCCCCTTTTGATTTTCTGGCCTCCTGTTGATGAAATTCAACATGCATTTATGTTAAAAGTCCTGGAGGGAATTAGACTGGAGGGAACAGACCTCAACATATTTAAAACTATATACAGCAAACCCATAGTCAACATGATTTTAAATGGAGAAAAACTGGAAACATTCCCAATAAAATCAGGAACTAGACACTGTGGTCCACCCACTGTCTCCACTTTTCTTTTTTTTTTGAGGTCTTTTAGAGACAGGGTCTCCTTGTAGCCCCAGCTGTCCTGGAACTCACTCTGTACACCAGGCTGGCCTTGAACTCACAAAGATCCTCCTGCCTCTGCCTCCCGAGTGCTAGGATTAAAGGCATGCGCCACCACGCCCGGCTCCCACTCCTTCTTAATATAGTGCTTGAAACTCTTGCAAGGGCAATAAGACAAGAGAAGGAAATCAAAGGACTACTAATTGGAAAAGAAGAGGTTAATTTATTCCTATTTGTAAATGATATGATATTATACCTAAGAGATGCAAACAATTTCACCAGAACACTCCTAAAATGATTAAGTGGCAGATTAATAAATTAATCTACAAAATTCAGCAAACTTTCTATATGCCAATAACAAGCAATCAGACAGAGTACATGATTATCCTGTACAGAGCACATCCACGATAGCCTCAAAAATAGTTTCTTGAAATAAAGATAAGACATTACAGATCTTTATACTTAAAATTTCAAATCTTTAAAGAAAAAATTGAGGAAGACACCAGAAGATGGAAGGAATTCCCATGCTCATGAATATGAAAAATTAATGCAAAAATGGTCATCTTACTAACACACACATATTGAATGAAATTCCATTCAAAAAACCCAAAATTCTTATGACATTTTTCACAGAATTAGAAAAAGAATCCTAAAATTTATATGGAAGAAGAAAAGTCCCTGCATACCCAAAGCAAACCTGAACACAAAGAGCAATGCTGGGGGGATCAACATACCAGATCTCACACTATACTACAGAACAAGTCAGAAAAATACCATGGTACTGGAACAAAAACAGACACATAGGTCAATGGAACACAATAGAAGACACAAAAATGAGTACATGCAATTTCAGCCACCTGATACTTGGGGTCAAGAACACACAATGAGGAAAGATAGCATCTTCAGCAAATGGTTCTGGCAAAACTGGATATCCACCTATAGAAAAATTAAACTAGAACCTTATCTTCCATTTTGAAAAAAAGTCAACTCCAAATGGCTCAGGGAACTCAATGTGAAACCTGAAACTCTGAAACTGTTAGAAGAAGACTTTGGCAGCAACCTACAAGAAATAGATGTATTAAATGACTTTCTAAATCAGATATCTTTTGCTCAGGACTAAGGTAAAAAAATAAACAAGCAGAACATAATTAAAATGAAAGGCTTCTGTATGGCAAAAGAAACAACCAAGGAAGTGAAGCAAAAACCTACAAAGTGGGAGAAAACACATCTACCAGACATTTCTAAATGTATTTCTTTCTTTATATCCAGAATATAAAGAAAAATAAGGGCAAAGAATCAAGAAAACAAATGATCCAGTTAAAAGATGGGTTCTATAAAGATGGCTAACACTCTGCCCCCGCTTTTGTCCTGCCTTTCTTTGCTTTGTTATGCAATCCATGGACTTGAATTTAGTGCTCCCTACTACAGTGTTGACTGATCCTGTTGGCTTGATCTTGTGTAAGACTTGTGCAAGTAACTATAGCTGCAGTAAGTTCACGGGTAAAATGGCCATGTCAATCCAGAAGACACATGCTATATAGTCCCTAAAATTATTATTTAACACTCTCACAGTACAAATCCACTGGCATCCCTTAAGTCATTGAAAAACCAGATAGAGTCTCTGGTATAACATGAGCCACAAGTCTGGGTTTTCTATATATTTTCTCTCTTCCCTTTAGAAGAATCTTCCAGTTCAATTCATCTTTTCATTTCATGTCTTTTTTACATACTTAATCTCCTCTCTTGGTACAATCTGATATTAGGAGGAAGCGTCTGTTATGTGATTTATTTGAGCTTAACTTGTCTGTTCTTTTTATCAAAATTGTCCTCATTTTCTTCTCATCAATTATCATCTTATGTCTGTGCATTGCCATTAATTCACATTTTAAAGTCATAGTCATAAATCTGTCTACTTCTTACACTTGAAAAGAGTTGAGAGCATGGTAGCATGTGCCTATACCACAGCTCTCAGAAGATGGAGACAAGATCAGTTTGAGGCCAAGCCAGGTTACATAGCAGGTTCAATATAACAAGACTTTGTCTTGAAGAAGAAGAAAAGAAGGATGACAAGGAGGAAAGAATGAAAGCGAAGCACTCACGTTTACTCTGAGGATCTTTCAGTTTCATTGTGTGATCAGAAGAATCAGGAACCTCTTCTTTTTTTATCCTACAATGTGTATTTATGTTAGAGATATATATTCAGGAATACTTGAGATTGTGCATCAATCAGTCTGACCTATTCTGGTAAAATTAGGGGTTTCTATGATAAGATGATTAATTCAAAAGAAGAAAACTTTAAAATTAGGTTCCTCTAACACACTTCAGCAGATGTGGCCATGAGAAAGGGGAAATTGAGAAAGTAACCCCCAGAAACTGTCAGCAGAAGCTTCTATAGTGTCATGAAGTATTTCTCAATGTGTTTTTTCTTAGTTCAGACATTAGCAATGTTCAAAATAATCATCATATCTCATAAAAGTTTAATAATATATAAAAACTATGATCTTTCTCTTTTTTGGATATTACATTTTCAAAGGCAGTTTTATATATATATATATTTAAACATTTTTTTATTGATGCTTTGGCATTTCATACATCATTTTCCAATTCAGTTCAGGCATATTTCCCTTTCCCTTCCCCCGCACCCCCACCCCATCCCAGATCATGCATTCTGCCATAACTGTCCTGCATCTTTCAGTTTTTTTTTTTCATTTTTTAGCTATAAGTGATAATCCATGAGTACAAGCATCCTTCATGTAAAACCAATTTGCAGGCTGTTGTGTCCAAACCCCCACAGCCCCACCTTCCAGCGGGGGGTGAGGGGTTGTGTGTTCAGTCAAGTTGATCAAATGAGTGTCCATACTACATTGCTGTAGTTTCACCATTCACCCCAATCACAGCCCTTACATTCTACCACACCCCCTCTTCTGCAGATTGTTCCCTAGGCTTAGAAAAGGGGCACAGGTGGATGAGAAGCAAAACAGTCCACTCTCTCTGGAGCTGTTGTCTTGGACTCTGGTCAATTCTGGCTGTTTCCTTTCATGGGCTGACAGTTTGTCCAGGAATAACCTTTCGATCCTACTAATGAAGCACAAGCAATTAGATATATAGGTATTTAAACANGAGCTGGAACCAACCCAAATGCCCCTCAACTGATGAGTGGATAGAGAAAATGTGGTACATCTACACAATGGAGTTCTATGCAGCAGTAAAGAAAGACGACATCATGAGCTTTGCAGGAAAATGGCTGGAGCTAGAGGACATCATGCTGAGTGAAGTAACACAGTCCCAGAAAAACAAAGGATGAATGGTGTATTAGTCACTTTTCTGTTGCTGTGATAAAACACCATGACCAAAGGAACTTATAAAAAGAAGAGTTTATTTGAGCTTACAATTGGCGGTTCCAGGGAATTAGAGTCCATTGTGGCGGGATGCATGGCGGCTGAAGCTGGAGCAGTATGCCAAGGGTCACATCTCGCAAAGAGCACAGGAAGCAGAGAGAGAGCAACTGTAGACCAGGAGGGTTGTTAAACTCACTAAGCCTGCCCCCAATAACGTACTTCCTCTAGCACGGCCACACCTTCTAAGACCTCCAAAAACAGTGCCACCAACTGGAGACAAAATGTCTGGCCTATGGGGGACACTCATTCAAACCACCACAAATGCTATCCCTCATCTGTGGATGCTAGTGCTAATTACCTAGTTGCGTTTCTTGTGCATGGCCCCTTGAGCTTTTGTCCAAAGCAGTTGAGAGTGATGCATATTGGAAACAACAACAACAACAACAACAACAACAACAACAACAGCAACAGCAACAGAAAGGACTGCATCAAAGAACTGACTGAAACAGTGAACTTCTGCTCAAAACAGTCAACTTCCACATGGAGAATTTTGAGAAAGACTGAGAAAGAGATGAAAAGCATGTTTGGCAGAATGCATGAGCTCTGGTGGGGTTGGGGGGTAGGGTGGGGGACATGGGTCTAGATTTGATTAGTAACATAATCTTGTTATATATATTATATATAATATATTAAAATATATAATATATTATAATATATATTATATTATATATTTAATATATAATATAAAATATATTATATATAAAATATATTTAATATATATCTATTAAAAAAATGACAGCCAGTTTCTTAGTGAAGAGTAGGAAAGCCAAAAGAGGCAATGTCCTACAAGTCAGGAAAGAACAAAGATTCTGATCCAGACTACTACATCCAGCAAAACTCTAAGTAATATTTGAAGGAGAAATAAAAACTTTCCATGGTCATGTCCACTAACCCAGCTCTACAGAGAATACTAGAAGGACTACTTCAGTCTAAAGAGAAGATCAAACCCAAAAGGGCATAAGGAGTAAATAAAAAGCTCCAGAGCAGCTAGTGAAAAGAGATGTAAGAAAATAACACACCAGCAACATAACAGAAATTAATAAATACTGGCCAGTAATAACTCTCAATATCTTTTTATAGTTTAATTGACTTTTTGTGATTTATTTTTAATATTTCTTTATTGAACATTTGCACAACTCATACAATGGTTCCTAATCGAACCTTGTTCCTCTCATGCCCCAATCTCCCATCAGAACTCATGCATTACAACATCCAAGCTAAGCCCTATCCAGTCAAGCTCCCAGATCCAGATGTCCTTTTGTGCAAATAGATCTGCTGGAGTCAGCACATCCAGGAATTCCAGGTAAGGCATACTCTTCCTCACCCAAAAGCATTCTATGGAAGCATTCTCAACAGTAATGCTTCTGTACACAATAGAGTGTGATACAAACAGAAGGACACAACTTGTCAACCTCCAAAGAATGGGAGCCCCCAGTGTGTGTATCCCTGGATGGGGCCTCTATAGTAAACTTCACCTACACATGGCTCAGGAATCATCGTGGAAGAGCCAGGACTGGTGCATGAAGTTAGAGAAGCAGGGACTTACAATTGACTGTGAGCTTTCACATGTAAACCTGTTGCAATATGGGCATCAGGCACGGGACCCATGCCAACTGGAACAATATAATTTGATGGCATTTAGGTAGACTCCCCATCTCTACCTTACCTTATGCTCCCTACCCAATTTAATGTACTCTACTATATATAAAATAAAGCTTATACTGTCTAATGTTTGTTCCCCAATGTCCTTCAATGTGGGTCCATCCACTGGAGCCTGGTTAACCTACCAAGAGTCTCATGTTTGAAAGAAACTGTCTCCTCCCCTCCCAACAGCCATTTGTTGTGAGAGTTTCCTTAGGGGGGAGTTGGAGCTTCTTACCCACTGCCACATGTCTATGCTTGTTTTTTTTCCTGGTTTGAGCTTTCATGGGACTTGTATGTGCTGTCACTGTGCTGTGGGTTCATATGACTAACCGACTAGGTGTTTGGAAAACTCTGTTTCTTGTCATCCACCATCTTTGGCTCTTACAATGTTTCTGCCCATTCTTCTACAATGATCCCTGGGCCCTCGGAGCAAAAGTTTGAAATAGGTGTCCTATTCAAGGATCAGCACTGTGTTCTTGGCCAGTTGTGGGTTTCTGTGTTAATCACCAGTGGTTGTGTAAAGAAACTTTTCTGGTGAGAATTGAGAGATGCATTAAGCTATGGTTAGAGTAATATGTCATTAACAGTTTAAGATGATAACTATTTAATAGAAAACCATTATTAGGCTCTTCCCTATGTCCTGTGACTTGTCTAGCCTCAGGTTCCTAAGCCTAACATCAATATCAGTTGTGGGCTCCATCCTAGGAAGGAGATCATAAGTCCTATTACAGAGTGTTTGGTTGCTCTCATGATATTTGTGCCATGATTGTGCCACTGGGAATATCTTGCCATGCCAGTTGATATTATAGTTCACAGGATTCACAACAAGGTAAAGTTGATGATTACTTTTCCCCTTTAGTTGCTTGCACAGCATCTTCCAGCACTACAAGAGCTAGCTAAGAGAGATGAGGCTCTGAAGTCAGCACCAGCTTGATTTCTCAGTTCTACAGCTCATGTATGTAGTGTATTTAGCAATAGGGTCTTGCCATCAAGTTCTGGTGTGTAACCAAGAGCACTGTTTGAAGGTCTATGGGAGGAGTGTCAACAACTTCTTACAGAGGGAACCCTTCCTGGTATTGAGGATTGTTTGTGGTGGTCTGTCCTGCAGAACTGACCCACAGGGGCTGCTGAGACAGAGGAAGGAGATCCAGTGCAACACAACACAGTAGCTGTTGGGACAGACTTTGGGAGTCTGACCCCAAGTGCTTTATTCAGGGTTTTTATTTTTTATTTATTATTATTTTTATATTTTTTTATTGTTATTAAACTTTTCCCATAGTTTATACATCATTTCTCAATTGAATCTAGAATCACTTCCCTTTCCATGCCCCCCACCCTACCCAAGTCCCTGCACTCTGCCATACATGTCCTGTATCTTTTTCTGAGTCTTTCCAGAGTTTTTTTCAGTTCTTTTGTTGTTCTCTCTAACTTGTACTGATACAGTATATATACATGTATATCGTTATACACACACACACACACACACACACACACACACACACGACTTGAATTAGAGGATTTTTTTTCCCTAAAAGATGCCATGTTTTCCTTAAGGAAGTACTCAAAGGTTCCTCCTTGGCAATCCCTAACAACTATCAGTCCTTCACTCTTGCTCCACATTGGGGTCTTTCCCACCCATGGTCCCCCAAATGAAGTCCAGTAAGCACACATCCTGTCTTGATCCCCCAGCACTGGCCTCCATGATTCAGCCCAGGTAATCCAACAATGGCAGTCTATATTCTGATGAGGCTGACATCCCCTTAGCTGTTTAGTCCACAAGCTGGGTATTTCAGTAGTTCCCATCTGGCATTGAAGGTTTGGAGGATTCTTGGAGAGACATGAGTCCTCAGTCCATACTGGAAGGTTAAAAAGCTGTCTCATGTCTTTGATGAGTGTCCAAAGCAGTGGCAGCCACAGAGTCAATGCACTTGCCAGTAAGAACTGAAGACAGGCCAAACAACAGTACTCTCTCTTTTTTCTTTTTGTCTTTTTACTAAGATCTCAAGTTCTATGTCTCCAGTACAGTTCCTCTAGTCTTAGTGATTATTTATTTCTGGTTGTACTTTCCTTTTGGATGCTTAAGGCCACATAGTTAGCTCAGATTAACCAAGGTTTTTGTTTTCTCAAGGTCAGTTGAGGATCTGGTCCTCAGGGATCTCTCGGGTTTTTTTTTGGAGGGTGGGAGGGCATTGCTCCTTTCAGCTTTTCATTTACCAGTTCCATCTATTCAAGGACAAAATCAGGTATTGCTAGACCAGTCTTCCTTTTTATTTTTATAAGGCTTAAATCAGAATAAAGAAATGAGTGCCTGGCATAGATCATGAAAGCTTTGGTCATAACTCATTCTAAAGGGGTAACTGAAAAGTGTATTTATCACAGGAACTGGCCCTAGTCTCCCATACAGAGGAGAGTCTTGAGGTTAGCCTGAACTAGCAAACATCTGTTGCTCTCAGTGTTCTGGAATGAGGGGCTCTAAGCCACCTAGTCCAATGTTCTCCTGTCCCCTTTCATATAGCTGTAATACATGACCCTCCCAGGAATCCCTCTCTCATCCACCCATGGACATTTATTAGTTTCTTGGCCTCTCTTAACATTCAAATTGAAGCATTATCTAAGATTGCAAAGCTATCTTCAGCTAGGAGGGAGAACATGTGATGTTTGTATTTCTGGGTTTGGGCCACCTCACCCAGAATAATTGTTTCCCATTCCATCCATTTACCTGACATCAGGGATGTAATGCTTCAGGAAGTTCCTTTATTAGTCAGGATTATACTGGGTATCGTTTTTTTTTTTTTTTTTGGTGTGTGTGTGTGTGTGTGTGTGTGTGTGTGATTCCATATAAAATTTGGGGGTTATTTTTTTTCAGTTTCTGCAAAGAATTCTGCTGGCATTTTAATGGGAATTACAGTGAATTTGTGTATTGCTTGTGGTAGGATGTGGGTCATTGCTGTCATCTGATGTTCTTTTAATCATGCGTGGCTGCAATCCACACTATATTCTTCCCTTCTAGAACCAGGCTGGCAGTTCTATAGGACTGCAAGCTTCAAGGCTATCTTCTGCCTGCAGGCCAACAGTCTCTAGGCTTAGCTCTGGCAAGGAGTGGGGAGGGGACCACAAGAAAGTTACCAGATGGAATAAGACAAAGACAGACAGGGACTCAGAGAAAGTCTGGGAGATAAAACTCTCTCATTTATTCATGCCAGCTGTGTGTTTATATACCAAAAGTTACTGTGCTCTGGGCAAGAAAGTGGGGGGCAGGTGGAAGGGAGGGGCAAGCCACCTTGTCTCTTTACCAGGGGGCTGCAGAGCTCCTGTTTGTGCAATTGGTAAACTAGAAGTGTGACATTCTGCTTAATACCTCAAGGGAAGGGGCCATCCAGTTCTGGAACTTTGCAGAGATAGGTGAGGCAAGAAAACACTGCAATATACCAGACCTTCTGGAGCTATAGATAACTCACAGAGATAACTGAATGTCCACAGAGATAACAGAGATTCTGCGAGATAGGTCTTACAGGTCCTGTTTCCCTCAAGCCAGGCAAAATTTCATTCCTACAGTAAGATGGCCATTTTCACAGTGTTAATCCTACCAATCCATTAGCATGGAAGGACTTTCCATCATCTGGTAACTGCTTCAATTTCTTTCTTCACTGTTTTAATGTTTTTATTGTGCAGATCTTTCACTTCCTTTGTTAGATTTATTCTAAGATATTTTATGGATTTTGAGGCATTCATGAATGGGATCATCTCCCAGATTTCTTTCTTGGTATGTTTGTTCTTGGTGTATAGGAAAGCTACTGATTTAGTGTGTGTGTGTGTGGGGGGGATTAATTTTACATCTTGCTAGCTTTCTGAATGTATTTATCATCTCTAGGAGTTTTCCAGTGGAATCTTTAGAATCCTTATTTAGAATCCTATCATCTGCAAATAAAGGCACTTTGACTTTTTTCCAATTTATTCTCTTTAACTCCTTCATTTTTCCTGTTGTTCCAGCTAAGACTTCAAGTACTACATTGAATAGGAGTGGAGAAAATGGACATCCTTATCTTGTTCCTGATATTACTGAGAATGCTTTCATGTTTTTTCTCATTTAGTATGAAGTTGGCTGTGGACTTGTGGTATATTGCTATTATTAGGCTGAGATATGCCCCTTGTATGCTTAAGTTCTCTATGAATTTTATCATGAAAGAAGTTGGTGGTGGGGGAAGGACCACTTGAGGGGGTGCTTAGCAAACTGGACAGTGTCTTAGGTTGAGTAAGACTGTCAGGTAGGTTAGGCATCAGGAGAGATAGGGTTTGGGGTCACCTGAAGGGGATTCAGTCACCTATGCTAGGGTAATTAACTATTCATGGTTAGGGAGAAATTCCAGAGCCTTTAGCACTCTTGAACATATAACCAAAAGACTTTATACCCTACTACAGAAGGACTTGTTCAGCCACATTCATTGCTGCCTTTTCATAATAGCCCAAAATTGGAAACTACATTGATGTCCATCAACTAATAAATGGATAAATGAAGATACATATACACAATGGAATATTATTTAGCTCTTAAAAAAACAGAAATTCTGGAAAGGGTGGGGAGCCAGAGCCAGTGGCCTGGACCTCAGGGACTAAGTAGGACACCATGCCCCTCCTCCTGTGTGATTGGCAGGAAGCACAGTGAGTGACCAACCAATGCTCCATGTTAACATTTGAGATTAGCACCAGAATCCAAACAAAAAAACAAACCCACTGCTTAACCACTGTACTTAACGTCCATACCAATTTGGCCAAGGGACCTAAGGGATAACTTTGTTCCTTGCCCTCAGAGGTTAACCAAGTCTCGGGGACTATGTATGGGGGCATCTTTTTTTTTATTGATGTTTTGTGTATTTCATACATCATTTTCCAATTCGTTCAGGCATATTTCCCTTTCCCTTCCCCCCACCCCACCCCACCCCATCCCAGATCATGCATTCTGCCATAACTGTCCTGCATCTTTCTCTCAGTTTTTTTCATTTTTTAGCAATAAGTGATAATTTATGCATACAAGCATCCTTCATGTAAAACCAATTTGCAGG
>VZQC01015677.1:626752-695148 GCA_009823505.1 Rhizomys pruinosus
TATATATATATATATATATAACTATATAACTATATAACTATATATAACTATATATATAACTATATATAACTGTATATAACACTATATATAACTATAGGACTATGTATAAGTATGTATATAACACTATATATAACCATGTATATAACTATATATATCTCTCTATATAACTATATATAACTGTATAAGTATATATAACTATATATATAACTATATAACTATATATAACTATCTACCTATCTATCTACACTGTAGCAAAACAAGTTGGAGAGAATAACAACAAAAGAACTGAAAAAGAACCTCTGGAAAGACTCAGAAAAAGATGCAGGACATGTATGGCAGAGTGCAGGGATTCTGGTGGGGTGGTGTGCATGGAAAGGGAAGCAACTCTAGATTTGATTGAGAAATTATGTATGACTTATGGAAAAAGTTTAATAACAATAAAAAATGAAAAAAAGAAAAAGAAAGGAAAAATAACCCAAACAAATCCACATGCCAAAGTCACAATTAAAAAAACAACAACATGGGAAAATGTCAAAATAAATCCACACCAAACTCTACCACTCCTAGAGAAGATCCCTACAGTGAGATATCCCTGGAAGGAAACCAAGACATGGACCTTAGAAGAATTGTAGACATATTCAAAGAGATCAAAGAATATAAAGAACAAATCAGAGAACTAAGTGGAGAGAATGAAAAACTCAGGAAGGATTTCGAAGGAAATGATGATAAACCCTGGAAAGAACTAGAGGGAGAGAATGACAAACTCTGAAAAGAGCTAGAGGAAGAGAAAGACAAACTCTGAAAAGAACCAGAGGGAGAGAATGACTAACTCTGGAAGGAAGTGGAAACATGGAAAATATCCCAGACTGAAATGAAATAAGAAACTGACCAGTGAAGCAAAGAGCTACAAGTAGAGAATGATAGCTCCAAAAGGAAGTGGAAATACTAAAGAAATCAGATAAGGAAATGGAAAAGAAAATTGAACACTCATCTAATCAACAGGAAAGGATGGGAGAAAGCCTCAGAAGCAGAAAAAAGAATATCAGACCTGTAGGATAACATGGAACAACTAAAATGCTCAAGTAAATATTATGAAAAAAAAAAAAAACCAAGAGTGGAACAACCAGGAAAGGTGGGATACTATGAAAAGATCAAATCTCCACATCATAGGGATAGAGGAAGTAGAAGAATCCCAAGACAACAGTATTGCTCAGATCTTCAACATTATAATAGAAGAAAATTTCCCCAAACCGAAAAAAGACAAACTCATACAAATATAAGAAGTGCATAGAACACCAAATAGACAAGACCAGAAAAGAAATTCCCCATGCCATATCATAGTTAAAATGGTAGATGCTTAAAACAAAGACAAAATACCAAAAGCTACAAGAGAAAAACAACAAATTACATATAAGGGGAAACCCATCAGCATTACAGCTGACTTTTCAGTGCAAACTATGAAAGCCAGAAGAACGTGGATCAAAGTATTGCCAGGGCTAAACGACTTTAGATGGCAACCCAGATTACTATACCCAGCAAGAATGTCAATTATAGTTGAAGGAGAAGGAAAAATATTTCATGACATAAACAAAATGAAAGAATACATGTCAAAAAACCAACACTTCGGAAAATACTCAAAGCAATTCAAAGAACAGAGGAAAGGAGCAACTATCTCCAAGCAACTAAAGAGAGAAAGTAACAAAAGCATAACAGCGTAAATATAAACCCAGACCAAGAGTGCAAACAAAAAATAAGTTAAGCTGGGCGTGTTGGTCCATGACTTTAATTCCAGCACTTGGAAGGCAGAGGCAGGTGGACCTCTGTGAGTTCAAAGCCAGCTTGGTCTACAGAGTGAGCTCCAGGCCACTCTAGGACTAAAGGGAGACCCTGTTTCAAAAAGACCAAAAAAGTAAGTTGAAAGGAAAAAGCACATAGCTCTCAATAATAACATTAAATATTAATGGTCTAAACTCCCCAATCAAAAGACAGAGACTGGGAGAATGGATTAGGAAACAGAATCCACCTAATTGATATCTACAAGAAACCCATCTCATCCTCAAGGACAGACACCAACTTAAAGTGAAAGGATGGAAAAAATATTCCAAACAAAAAAAAAAAAAAAAAAAACAAAAGCAAAAAGCAAGCAGGAGTTGCTATCCTAATATCAGACAAAATAGACCTCAGAGTAACGTCAATCAGAAGAGACAAAGAGGGCCATTACATACTTATTAAAAGGAACAATTAACCAGGAAGACTTCACAATCCTAAATGTTTATGCACCAAACTTGGGTGCACCGAACTTTATAAACACAATTCTACAGGACCTCAAGACACAGATTAATCCCAGCACACTCATAGTGGGGGACTTCAGTACCCCACTGAGTCCCTTGGATAAGTCAACCAGACAAAAAATAAACAGAGAAACATTGGGACCAAATAATACAATACAACAAGTGGACCTCAAGCTGGGCATAGTGGTGCATGCCTTTAATCCTAGCACTTGGGAGGCAGAGGCAGGTGGATCTTTGTGGGTTCAAGGCCAGCCTGGTCTACAGAGTGAGTTCCAGGACAGGTGGGGCTACAGGGAGACCCTGTCTCGAAAAGACTCCCCCCCAAAAAAACAAGTGGACCTCACAGTCATCTACAGAATATTCCACCCAAACAGCAGAGAATATGCTTTCCACACAGTGCCTTATGGAACATTCTCCAAAACTGACCACATGCACAAAAGAAATCTCAACAAATACAAAAGGATTGAAATTATTTCATGCACTCTATAAGACCACAGTGCAATAAAGCTCAATATTAACACCAGAATAATCCTGACTAGCTACAAGACACATGTAGACTAAACAACACAATCAAGAAATAAAGAATGAAATAAAAGTATTCATGGAACTAAACAAAAAAGAAAATACAACACAACAAATCCTGTGGGATACTTTAAAAGCAGTCCTAAGAGGGAACTTTATGGCCCTAAGTGCCAACATTAAAAAAAAACCCAGAAATGGAACAAAAAATGATCTACACTGCAGCTAAAAACACTTGAGAGATAACAACAAATGAACCCTAAATGCAACAGATGGAAGAAATAACAAAAATCAGAGCATAAATCAATGAAATAGAAACAAAGAATCAATGATTCCAAAAGATAGTTCTTTGAAAGG
This sequence comes from Rhizomys pruinosus, assembly GCA_009823505.1. Classification (NCBI taxonomy): domain Eukaryota; kingdom Metazoa; phylum Chordata; class Mammalia; order Rodentia; family Spalacidae; genus Rhizomys; species Rhizomys pruinosus. Next base: position 629,920 of record VZQC01015677.1, read on the forward strand.
ATAAATGAGATAGATAGACCTCTGGCTCAGTTAACCAAAAGAAAGGAATAACAACTCCAAATCAATAGTATTAATGATGAAAAGGGAAACATCACAATAAACAAAGAAAAGATGCAGACAATCATATGAGAATACTTCAAAAAGCTTTACTCTACTAAATTTGAAAACCTAAGAGAAATGGTTGAAAATCTGAAATCCTGGGAATCAACAACGCTGAACCAAGAAGAGATCCATAACATTTGAGAAATTGAAAATGTAATAAAAACATCCCAACTAAAAAAAGCCCAGACCCAGATGGTTTCACAGCAGAATTCTATAAAACATTAAAAGAGGTCTTACAACTATTATTACTCAAACTGTTCAGAAGGATACAAACAGGAAAATCTCCCAAATTCCTTCTATGAAGGCAGGATCACTCTAATACCAAAACCAGGCAAAGACCCAACCAAAAAAGAAAACTATAGGCCCATATCACTAATGAATATAGGTGCAAAAATTCTCAACAAAATACTTGCAAATCACATACAGACCCACATAAAAAAGATCATCCATCATGATCAAGTTGGATTTATACCAGAGATGCAGGGATGGTTCAACATATGCAAATCAATAGATATTATAAAACACATAAATGGAGTGAAAGACAAAAATCACACATTCATCTCAATTGATGCAGAAAAAGCCTTTAACAAGATCCAGCATCCCTTCATGTTTAAATTTCTAGAGGGAATTGGACTGAAGGGAGCATTCTTCAATATAATCAAAGCCATATACAACAAACTCATAGCCAACATCATCCTAAATGGAGAAAAATGAGAAGCATTCCCCTTAAAGCCTGGAACCCAGAGAGGCTGCCCTCTATCACCACTCCTGTTCAATATAGTGCTTAAAATGTTTGCTAGGCCAATAAGGAAAGAAGGGGAAATTAAACAAGTACTAATTGAAAAAGAGGAAGTCAAACTATCCCTGATTGCAGATGATATGATAGTTTACCTGAGAGATGCTAAAAACTTCATCAGAAAACTCCTAGAAACTATTGTTTAGTAAGTTGGCAGGATACAAAATTAACCTAGAAAAATCAGTAGATATTCTTTACACCAACAATAAGCAACTGGAGAAGGAATATAAGGAGAACTTCCCACTCACAATAGCCTCAAAGAAAATCCCTGGGCACAAATCTAACCCAAAACACCAAAGACCTCTACAACAAAAATTTAAACCCCTGAAGAAGGAGATTGAAGATGACATCAAAAGATGGAAAAACTTCCCATAATCATGGATTGGAAAAATTAATATAGTAAAAATGTCCATTCTACCCAAATTAGTATACAGATTAAATGAAATTGCAATTAAAATCCCCATGAGCTTCTTTACAGACTTGGAAAAAAATCCTTAAACTCATATGGAAGAACAAAAGACCCAAATAGCTAAAGCCAACTCTTGAGTGAAAAATGCAATACAGGGGGATCACCTTACCAGACTTCAAACTATATTACAGGGCTATAGTCATAAAGAAAGCCTGGTACTGGCACAAAAACAGACCTGTTGACCAATGGAACAAAACTGAATATCCAAACTTGAGCTCCTATAATTACAGCCACCTCATATTCGACAAAGGGGACAAAAAAGCTCAACAGAGGAATGATAGCATCTTCAGAAAATGGTGCTGGCAAAACTAGATCACCATTTGTAGAAGAACAAAATTAAACCCCTACCTCTCACCCTGTATAAAAATCAACTCCAAGTGGATCAAAGACCTCAACATGAAACTCAAAACTCTGAAGGTGATAGAACAAAATGTTGGTAGCAACCTACAAGGCATAGGTATAGGAAAAGACTTTCTAAATCAAATAGCAGCTGCGCAGGAAATAAAGTCAACAGCTGACAAGTGAGACATCATCAAATTAAAAATGTTCTGTACAGTGAATGAAAGAAGCCATCAAGGAAGTGAAGAGAAAACCCACAGAGTGGGATAAACCCTTTACCAATCATACATCTGACAGAGCATTAACATCCAGAATATATAGACTACTCTAAAAACAAATGACTCACTCAAAAGATGTAGTAAAGAGCTGAACGGCCAGGCGTGGTGGTGCACACCTTTAATCCTAGCACTAGGGAGGCAGAGGCAGGCAGTTTTTTGTTAGTTCGAGGCCAGCCTGGCCTTCAGAGTGAGTTCCAGGACAGCTGGGGCTACAGGGAGACCCTGTCTTGAAAAGACAAAAAAGGAGCTGAACAGAGACTTCACCAGTGAGGAAATAGAAATGGCTGAGAAACATCTTAAAAAGTGTTCAACATCGTTAATAATTAAGGAAATGCAAATTAAAACCAATCTAAGATATCATCTCACTATGATAAGAATGGCTAAGGTCAAGAAAACAAAAGACACCAAATGCTGGATAGGTTGTGGGGCAAGGGCGACATTCATCCACTGCTGGTGGGAATATAAACTCATACAACCACTATGGAAAGCAGTGTGGAGAACCCTTAAAAGGCTCAAAATGAGCCTGACCCAGCCATACCTCTCGTGGGTTTGTACCCACAAGACTCATCTTACTGCAGAGATACATGAACAGCCATGTTTATTGCAGCTCTCTTCACAATAGCAAAGAGCTAGAACCAACGCAAGTGCCCTTCAACTGACGAGTGGATAGAGAAAATGTGGTACATCTACACATTGGAGTTCTATGCAGCAGTAAAGAAAGATGACATCATGAACTTTGCAGGTAAATGGATGGAATTAGAAGATATTATGTTAAGTAAAGTAACACAGTCCCAGAAAAACAAACGACGAATGGTATCCCTCCTCTGTGGATGTTAGCGCCAATTACCCAGTTGTAGGTATTTCTTGTGCAGGGCTCCTTGAACTTTTGTCCAAATATCTGGGAGTGATGCATATTGGAAAGAACAACAACAAAAACTAGCTTTAAAAAAGACTTATCCTACAGCAAAGATACATGCACCTATGTTTATTGCAGTTCTCTTCACAATAAAGAAGAGCTGGAACCAACCCAAATGCTCCTCAACTGATGAGTGAATAACAAAAATGTGGTACATCTACACAATGGCGTTCTAGGCAGTGGTAAAGAAAGATGACATCATGAGATTTTCAGGTAAATGGATGGAACTTGAAGCCAATATGCTCAGTGAAGTAACACAGTCTCCCCAAAGAAAACAAATGGGGAATGGTTTCCCTCATTTGTGGATGCTAGCACCAAATCCCCCAGTTGAAAGGCAAGCTAAGCAACGTTATTGCTATATTTCTTTTTATCTGGAAGCAACTGTGCTGTTATAATGTGATCTCTTAATGGGCCTTAGAATTAACTTACCACTTATTTTCAGACATTGTAATTACCATATATGGGTGGAAGGTATGTATTCATATTTTAGAGTAATATAAAATTAAAGGGAAAAATGTGAATTATTAAACATATTTTGGAATTAACATACAGTTTATTCCCAGTGGACATAATTCTGGTACATATACAACATTTATATAGGCATATTTTTGAGCAATACAAGTGGGAGGGAACAACAACATAAGGACTGGGTCAAAGAACTGATTGATAGAGTTAAATTCTGCCCCAAACAATAAACCTCTGCAGAGAAAAACTTTAAAATGACTGAGAGAAAGATGCAGGACATGTATGGCAGAATGCATGAACTAGGGTGGGGGGGAAGGAAAAGGGAATCTGTGTAAATGGAACTGAAAAATGATGTATGTATTAAACAAAATATCAATAAAACTATTATATTAAAAAAACAGAAATTCTGCCAGGCATGGTGTTGCACACCATTAATCTCAGCACTTGGGAGGGAGAGGCAGGTGGATCTCTGTGAGTTCAAGGCCAGCCTGGTCTACATAGTAAGTTTCAGGCCAGCTAGGGCTTCAGGAATACCCTTTTTCAAAAAGCCCAAACCTCCCCCCACCTGGATATTATGAAATTCAGCGATAAATGGATGAAACTGGAAACAATCAGAGAGGTCAAAAGAGACTAACAAATGGTCATGGGTGGGTGGGAGGGGGATTCCTGAAAGGTGCTAGAACACAGTGATATGAAAGGGTGCTAGAACACAGTGATATGAAAGGGGAAGGTTAACATTGGACTAGGAAATGAAGGTGAGGAATGGGAGAGCAGGGCAGACAAGGGAATACAGGAATGGATAAGGGTAAGTAAAGACCTTTAGAAAAAGCCATGTGGAAATCCACCTGTGGAGAAGCTTCTTGAAGTATATACATACACAAAATGAAAAAAGATTAAAAGGAGTTATCCTGTAATGGAAGACTTCACCCTTTTTAGACACAATAGGCTAATAAAAACATAGCAAAATGACAAATTGTACAATGAAGCAGATGTGGAATGAGAAGTGGTCAAGACTGCAAACTGAAGGGTTAAGCTTCCAACAGGTTGCGTGGAGGCCCTTGCTCCTGAACACTGAGGGCAATAGATGTTTGCTAAGTCTGGTTAACTTTAGAGCTCTGCTCTGTACACAACACTGGGGCCAGTTCCTGTGAGAAATATGTTTTTCTCTGACTCAAACATTACCCCTTTAGCATGAGTTATGACTGAAGCTTTCATGCTCTATGCCAGGTACTCATGTCTGTATTCCGATTTAAGCCTTATAAATCCCCCCTGAATAAAGTACTAGGGGTCAGACTCCCGAAGTTTGTCCCAACACTGGCTACTGTGTTGTGTTGCTCTGGATCTCCTTATTCCATCTCAGCAGCCCCTGTTGTTCAGTAACCACAAAACACCCCTCAATACCAAGGATGCCTCCCTCTGTAGATGTTGTTGACACGTGTCCCATAGACCTTCGAAGAACACTGGTCCTTGCCCTTATTCTTGGTTACACACCAGAACTTGATGGTAAGACCCTGTCACTGAAGACACTACATACATGAGCTGTAGAACAAATGAGAAATCAAGCTGGTGTAGAGTTCAGAGCCTCATCTCTATTAGCTAGCATTTGTAGAGTTGGAAGATGCTGTGCAAGCAACTGAAGCCAAAAAATATCATTCGCCTTACCTTGTGAATTCTATTAACTAAAGTAACAACTGGCCTGGCAAGATATGCCCACTGGCTCAATCATGACAGCTGTCATGAGAGTAACCAACCACTAGTCAGTTGGATTTAAGGTCTGCTTCCTGGGATGGAGCCCACACCTGATATTGATATCAAGCTTTGGAATCTGAAGCTAGACATTTCACAGGTCAGAAGAGCCTAATACTAATTTTCTATTAAATAGTTATCATATTTAACTGACTCTTAATGACATAATGACATACCCATAGCTTAATGCATCTTTCAACTCTCACCAGAAAATTTCCTTGTACAACAGATGGTGATTAACACAGAAACCCACAAGTGTCAGAGAACAAGAGGCTACACATTGCCAATCCCTGAAGAGGACACCTATGTCAAACTTCTCCCAAGACTCAGGGATAATTGTAGAAGAATGGCCAGAAAGATTATAAGAGCCAGAGGTGGTGGGTGACCACAAGGAAACAGAGTTTTCCAGACAGCTAGCCAGTTAGTCTTATGAACCCACAGCAACAGCAACAGTCTCAATGCACATGTCTCATGCAAGCTCAAACCAGAAAAGACAAAGACACGCGCAAGCACAGTACAAACAAAGTATTTGTTAAAAAGTGTTTACTCATTGTTTACATCATCTTTTACCATCTTGGACACACCTCACTGAGCTCAAAGAACTTTTTAAACTATGTTTTACCTTAAGGATATAACTGCCTTTGAAATTATTGTATTTAAAAAGAGAAAAAGACAGGTTATTTACTAAATTTTTATGAGATATAATGATTATTTATTTGGGGCATTGCTAAATATTTTGTCTAAACTGATAAAAGCACATTGAGAAATCTTTTATGACACTATGGAAGTTTCTACTGACTATTACTGGGTGTTGCTTTCTCAATTTCCCATTTCTTGTTGCCACATCTGCTGAAGTGTGTTAGAGAAAACCTCATTTTAAAAATATTTCTTCTTTCAAATTAATTCTCCTATACTGGAAACTCCCTAATTTTACCAGATGTCAGATTGATTGATGCACAATCGCAAGTGTTTCTAAATATATATCTCTGACATAAATACACACTCTAGGATAAAAGCAGAAGAGGTTCCTGATTCTACTGAACACACAATGAGACTGGAAGATCCTCAGAGCAAATGTGAGTGCTTTGTTTTCATTCTTTCCTCCTCATCCTTATCTTTTTCTTCAAGACAAAGTCTTGGTATGTAGCCTATGTTTGCCTTGAACCTGCTTCTTGTCTCCATCTTCTGAGAGCTCTGACCATAGGCACATGCTTAAAGAAGTAGACAGATTTATGACTATGACCTTAAGTTGTGAATTAATAGCAGTGCACAGAGTTAAGATGGGCATTTTGCAGTCACTTAATCTCTGTGTGCGACCAGTTGTGGAAGTCTGTGATAGTTTCCATCTGTTGCAACAGAAGCTTCTTTGATGACTGGTGAGTTGCATACTTGACTGTAAATATATGGATGTATGTTTTGCACACAGTAAGAAATAACATTTGTCTAAGAATGTGACAGCCTTAGGGTTTTCTCTAAGATATATGACCTCTCAAGCCATGGATATTTTTATAGTACCACACAAGAATTCCCTCTCATTGAATGGACTTTAGGTCCAATAGGTAGCTGTTGATTACCTCCAAGAAAAAAAGTATCATTACTGCACAATTGTTGTTTTCTGTGCTAGTCATTAATGTGGTTTTTAGGTATTGAAACTGGGGTTGGACCATCAATTTATGTTCTCCCTTAACATATTGCACAGTATTCTTCAAAACAATGAGAGCTAGCCTTCAGGGAAGTGGCTCCCAGGTCAGGTTCAGCTCCATTTCTCTAAGTCCTGTGTTGAAAGTATGACTTGTCTTCAGCAGTAGGATTTTACCTTCAAGTTCTGGGAGGCAATCAAGTGTTATTGAAATAGCCTTTGTAATTTGGGGAGTCTCTTAGAGTACCATGGGCAACAACTCAAAGATAAGTTTCTTCTGTAAGCCTATAAGATTCTATTTCCGTATGGTCATATGGCCTTCAGCTTTACATATGGACTCATGTAGAGATATTGTATGCATAAATTTCCAGTAAGCTTTTGAATTACTATGGTCCCCAGCTACCCATTATTTCTCTCTCCTCTCTCTCCCTATCTAGACCTCCCCAGTTAAAATACCCTATTTCCTCCCATTTCTCCCTTAATAATACCTGTCTCCTATGGTCCCTCCTCTCTGAGCTCCTTCTTCACCTTCATCCCCTTGCTTCCTTATGTGACCTTCTCTCTCCCCATCCCATTTAAATACCCCCTTTTACCCATTTTCACCTTAGTAACTAACACCTATTTCTTTTTTTCTCCTATTTTTTTACTGAACTTTTACACATTTCATCCAACATTTCTTAATCGGACTTAGACCCATTCCCATTCCTTGCCCCCCACCCTGCCAGAGCTTGTGTGTTCTGCCATACACCTGTTTCTTACTGTTGTCTCTCAAGTTATTTCTTTTTTTTCTTTTTTATTGTTATTAAACTTTTTCCATAAATCATACATCATTTCTCAGTGGCTTTCTTTTCTTTTACCTCCCTCATTCCTTTTCATTTTCCTGGCTCCTGTGGTTACATACGTCATTTGTTTTTCTGAGTCCATGTTACGTCACTTAGTGTAACAGTTTCTAGTTCCATTCACTTACATGCAAATTTCATGATTTCATCTCAACCACTGAGTGGAGCTTCATTATGTAAATGTAGTACATTTTGATTATCCACTTGTCAGTTGAGGGACAGTTAGATTGCTTCCATTTCTTAGCTATTGTGAAAAGAGCAGCAACAAACATAACTGAGCAAGTACGTCTGCAGTAGAGTGAGTCCTTTGGGTATGTGCCAAGGAGTGGAATAATCGGGTCAAATGGTAAGCTTGTTTTTTGTTTTGTAAGAGTTATTCACACTGATTTCCATAATAGTTGCACAATTTCCAATTCCACCAGCAGTGAATGAGTGCTCCCTATCCTACATCCTCTTCAGCATTTGGTATCATGTGTTCTCTTGATCTTAGCTAGTCTGCATGGAGTAAGATGAAATCTTAAAATGGTTTTTTATCTTCATTTCCATAATGACTAACAAGATTGAACAGTTTTAAAGATGTTTTTAGCCATTTTTATTTCTTCCTTTGAGAACTCTCTGTTCAGATATAGAGCTAACTATTAATTGGGTCATTTGTTTTCTTGATTCTTTGTTCTTAGGGTTCTTTATATTCTGAGTGTTACAGTCTGTCATATGCGTCACTGGTGAAAATTTTCTCCCACTCTTTGGGTTTTCTCTTGACTTACTTGGTTGTTTCTTTTGCCATAAAGAAGTGCTTGTTGATTGTTGACCTTAGTTCCTGAGCAACAGATGTCTGATTTAGAATGTCTTTTCCTACACCTATTTTTTTAAATAAGTTGCTGCTGATGTTTTCTTCTAACAGTTTCAGGTTTCACATTGAGGTCTTTAAGCCATTTGGAACTGAGTTTTGTGCAAAGTGAAAGATCAGGGTGTAGTTTCATTCTTCTACAGATGGAGATTCAGTTTTTGCAGCATCTTGGCCCCTTTGTCAAATATCTGGTGGCTGAAATTGCATATACTTATGATTGTGTCTTCTTTTGTGTTCCATTTATCCATGTGTCTGTTTTTGTTCCAGTACAATGCTGTTTTTATGGCTATAGCTCTGTAGTATAGTTTGAGCTCTGGCATGTTAATCCCCACAGCATTGCTCTTTGTGTTCAGGGTTGCTTTGCATATGTGAGGTCTATTGTTCTTCCATATAAATTTTAGGATATTTTTTCTAATTCTGTGAAGAATGTCATGGGGATTTTGAATGGAATTGCATTGAATCTATTTATCTATACATCATCTATCTATCAATCTATCAATCTATCAATCTATCAATCTATCTATCTATCTATCTATACGTATAGCTTTTGGTAAGATGGTCATATTCACAATATTAATTATTCAAATCCATAAGCATGGGAGGTCCTTCCATCTTCTGCTGTCTTCAGTTTCTTTATTAAAGATTTGAAATTTTAATTGTAGATTGTAGAGATTTTAGTGTCTTTGCTTAGGTTTATTCCAAGATATTATTTCTGAAGACATTGTGAATGGGATGGTTTCCATGTACTCTTTCTCTGATTGCTTGTTATTGGTATATAGAAAGGCTACTGATTTTTGTAGATTAATTTTATAACCTGCCAGTCTTCTGAAAACGTTAATCATTTTTAGGAGTTTTCTGGTAGAATTTTTGGCACCACTTAGGTATAATTTCATGTAAATAGAGATAATTTAACCTCTTCTTTTACAATTTGCAGTCCTTTGATTTCCTTCTCTTGTCTTATTGCTCTAGCAAGAGTTTCAAGCACTGTAATTAAAAAGGAGTGGAGATAGTGCAGAGCCATGTCTAGTTCCTGATTTTAATGGGAATGTTCTAGTTTTTCTTCATTTAGAATGATATTGGCTCTGGGTTTGTTGTATATAGCTTTAATTATGTTGTGGTACATTCCCTCCAGTACAATTCCCTCTAAGACTTTTAACATAACATTCAAAATTTTTGAGCACTCCAATTCCTCTGTGCTATCTTCTAATCTTGATATTCTATTTTCTGCTTCATTCATCCTGTTAGAGGCTTTCTCCTGTCTTTTCCTATTGGCTGGATGTGTGTTCAATTTTCTTTTCCATTTCAGCCTGAGATTTTTGTCAAAGGCCTTTTCTGCATCTATTGAGTATGATTTTTGTCATTGAGTTCATTCACATGATTTCTAACATTTATTGACTTATGGATATTGAACCATCCCTGCATCTCTGGAATAAAGCTAATTTGATTATAGTGTATGATTTTTTGATGTGTCCCTGTATGAAGTTTGCAAGTATTTTTTTGAGAATTCGAATTTATGTTAAAAATCAAGCCACAATATGGTTCCCTGATTGTGCACACTTGCATTTGTTCAATAGCCACTTAAATTATATCAGATCAACTTTACTGCTCATTATGTTTCTCAACTTTAACATTGATTTCAGAAATTATATATTCTGGGGTAGTAAAATTATAGTAAGCATTTCTGCTTTATATTTCTTGTTTTATAATGGTTGGGTTTTAATGTTTATTTTCGTAGATCTTAATTTTTATGGCTTTGTTTTTTTTTGTGTTCTATTTATATACAAAATCCTTTCCTGATAAAACATTGTCAAAACAAGTTTTTATTTTTCTTAGAAATCTCTATGATTTGTTCATAGGAAATATTTAAGTCTCCAGTACTCCTAAAATGCTTGGTTGCACTCATGTTATGATAGACTTGGCTTCCTTCATCTTGTGGCAGAGAGGAGAATAACTATTTTCCCTTTGTCCTAACCTAAGGCAGCCGACATCCCCATCTGATCCCCTGGGCCTTCGCTGCTGTTTCCATCTCCCTTCTCAGTGCTTGTTTTATTGCAAGTTGTTTGGGTGAGTTATTAGCCAAAGTGGAATTATTCTTATATCCTGTTCACAAGGAATCCTCATAGTGTTGCCCCAAGCCTTGGTTTTCCTCCATCAATCAATCAATCAATCAATCAATCTATCATCTATCTATCTATCATCTATCTTCAGTATCTTGGGCATAACATTCAGAACTACACATTTCACTTTCCATTATTTGTGGTACTGCCTTGTTTGCCTCCCAAAAACCTCTTTGCTGAGATATGATTGACATACAGAAGCACTTAGTATCTAATATATATGCCTCAAGATTGGGGGTAAATATACATTCATGAAACCATCAGCATCATTAATATGATATCTCCACCATTAATATAATAGGAACACTTATTCTTTCTGATATGTAACATTATTATAATTGACTCTGTATGGGATTTGTATAAGACAAATAGTCTGGAGGAAAGGGTTGTTTAAGTATAGATTCTGCATGTATTATTCTTTATATAAATGAAGGGGATAATCTAGGGCTGGTGGTGCACACCTTTAATCTCAGCACTTGGGAGGCAGAGGCAGGCAGAAAAGGAGAGTTTTGTTCAATTAATGTTTTGGAGTTTGTCATTGTATTTAATAAATGAAATTTGTACAAACAATAGGTCACTATAGTGAAAACAGAAAGTCATAAGATAAATTACTTGTAATGCATTTATATGTGGAATGTGTAAAGTGGTCACAGTTTACTAATTTACCACCTTGTACATTTGTGTTTTTAAAAATTTTATAATACTTCGATGTAAAAATACTAACAACCTTTAAGATTCACAAAACTTTGTAGAACTAGCCCAGTGGTAACAAAAATTCTCATTCTTAATACAAATTCTGAAAGAAAAATAAACTTAAAGTCAATGTACCTAAAAGATTTCAAAACTTCTAATATAAAACATAAATGGATGATCATAAAATGTTAGTTTTCTACAATGCTTTCAACCCATTTACCTGGAGCTGGAATAAAGGAATTGTAGAGGAAAGAAAGAAAATGTGGGGGCCTTAACTCAGTGAAAAAGAAAGCGTAGTGAAAGAGAAACCACTTCAGTGGTTACACAGAAACTAACTTTTCCCTCTGTCTGACAGTGACTTATCAATTTTTCCATAAGAAGAGAATGGAAGCATTCAAGTTACAAGAATATCATACAGAACTAACATGCATCAGAGAAGAGCCGGAACTGGGAGACACAGGTAGCAGAGAACACAGGAACTCTTTTCTTATTTTAACTTCCATTCATGTTTCATGAGCAATCTAATGTAACATGAGAACTGGCCTTAAGAATGAACACTGCTGCTGGGCGTGGTGACGCACACCTTTAATCCCAGCACTTGGGAGGCAGAGGCAGGTTGATCACTGTGAGTTCAAAGCCAGCTTGGTCTACAGAGTGAGTTCCAAGACAGCTGGGACCAAAGGGAGACCCTGTCTCAAAAAGAGCAACAAACAAACAAACAAGCAAAAACAAACAAACAAAGAATGAACATTACTAAAATGGGCTTGGAATGATGTCTCATGACTGTAGTCACAGGTGTACTATGTGTACCTTAACATACTATTCATTTAATTTTATGGAGCTTGAGATCAAATTCAGGGCCTCTTGCATGCTAGGCAATTACTCTGAATTGACAGATCTTGTTTATTTTTCACATTTAATTTTTAATTTTTTTCCCAATATATATTTTATTGGCCTTTCTGTATTTCATACAATATATCTCAACCACACTTAGACCCCTATCTTACCTGCAACTCCCTCATGTCCCCCCACCCGATTCCATGAATTCTGTCATATATGTTAAGGTCTATCAAGTCAATTCTGTGTACCCAGATGTCTGTCAGTGTGAATTCTTCCACTGGAGCCTGGTCAGCCTATCTAGAATTACTCCCTTAAAAAAGACCAACTCAGGGCTAGAGAGATGGCCTAGCGGTTAAGAGCGCCAACCGTTCTTGCAGAGGACCCAGGTTCGATCCCCAGCGCCCACATGGCGGCCGAGAACAGTCTGAAACTCCAGTTCCAGGAGAACTCCAGTTCCAGGGGAATCCGAGACCCTCTTCTGACCTCCGCGGCATTGCACAACACGGGTGCACAGACTTGCATGCAGACAGTACATTCATACACATACAGAAATAAATAAAATTAATAATAATAAAAAAAAGACCAACTCTCCCTCACCCAGCAATGATCAATTGCCAATAGTTCTTCAGCTAAGGTTGGGGATTCTTATCTATTTCCCCACTTACATTTTTTTTGGGGGGGTCTGGTTTGAATTTGTGTGGGTCTTGTGCATGCTGTCACTATTTCTGTAAGTTCATACACACAAGTTCCCAGCTGCCTGGGAAACTTTGTTTTCTTGTGGTCCTCTATCATCCCTGTCTCTTACAGTCTTTCCACCTCCTCTTTGCAATGGTCCCTAAGTCCTGGGTGGCAGAGATTTAATTTAGGAATCCCATCCAGGGACACACATACTCTGCAGTCTCTTATTTCTTACAATTCGGTCAGTTGTGTCTTTCTCTGTGAATCACCATCTGTTCCATGAGGATGCTTCACTGGGAACGTTGAGAGATACATTAGCATTCTCTCTGCCCCCAGTTCTGCTGTCTTCCCTGAGCCTTAGATGTAGAAGTTGCATTGTGGATGTGTTACTTGGGGCTGAACATCTGACAGACACTTATTCTCTGTGTTTGACCAGCTGTGGAACTCTATAATAGTCTCCATCTGTTGCAAAAAAGAATATTTTTTGATGAGCGTGAGGCATATATACTTATTTGTAAATATAAAAAGCCATACTTGCAACACAGTAAGAAATTATGTTTGTCTGGAGATGTGACAGATGTAGATGTGACAGATGATTTTCTCCAAGATCTATGATTTTTTTTAGCCATGTGTATTTCATTATGTTTACAGTACCAGACACGAGTTACCTCCCATTGATATCTGACAAATTCATACATATGTACAATGTATTGTGATCCCCTTTACTCCCATTTTTTTGGTTTTTTTTGGAGACAGGGTCTCTCTTTAGTCCCAGCTGGCCTGGATCTCACCATGTAGACCAGACTGGCCTTGAACTCACAGAGATCAGCCTGCCTCTGCCTCCTGAGTGCTGGGACTAAAGGCATGTGTCACAGCTTGTTTTTTCTTTTTCTTTTTTTGGTCTTTTCGAGACAGGGTCTCCCTATAGTCCCAGCTGTCCTGGAACTTGCTCTGTAGACCAGGCTGGCCTTGAACTCACAAAGATCCGCCTGCTTCTGCCTCCCAAGTGCTAGGATTAAAGGCATGCGCCACCACGCCTGGCAAGCTTGTTTTTTCAGGTAAGATCTTACTCTATAGTTCATGCTGTCCTGGAACTAAAGATCTTCCCACTTCATCTTGAGAGCTTAGATTACAGGCTTACACCATCACATTTGTTTGGGCATTTTTAATATCTGAAACTTAAGAACTTCATTCTATTTTTTCCTGATGCAGTTATATCATGAGGACATGTGGACATGTGGACATTCTTAGTTTATGTGCTTTACTGACATGTCTCTCTTTTAATATTTTGGAATTTGTGAAGTCTTATGGACAATTGAGAAATGATTGAGTTTTGCATTTTCTTTGCTGCTTCCAAATAACATATCCCACAAAAGACTTTATTATGGAAGCATTTTAATTTTAATTTAAAAGCTTTTCTCTCTTTCTCTCTTTCTCTCTCTCTCTCTCTCTCTCTCTCTCTCTCTCTCTCTCTCTCATCTTTTTCTCTCTCCTTTCTGCTAGGGATCAAACTCAGGGATTTGTCCATTCTAGCAAGTGCTTTACCACTGGGCTATTCTGATAGCTCTGGAAGCATTTAAAATATGAAATTAATACCTGTAGGGGAACTGAATAATGACACTGCCTTCTACAACACTTTGTAATTATCTCATAGTGACTATGTGATTTTAGACACTCCTGTTTAGAAGATATTTAGAAATATGATTTTTAGAATTTTTGAGAGTGAAAGTCAATGATTTCAGTAATCTTGGCATTATTTTCATGTGAACTGGATTTTAAGTAGTAAAATAATTATGTAATCTGTTGCATATGAAATGATTCTTTGTAACTAATGCTCCTTTCCATTTTCACCTGAGTTAGGTTACTGGAGCTGCTGTCCTGTCAGCTGGAAGGCCTTCGGGTCTAACTGCTACTTCCTCCTTAATCACAACCAAACCTGGGATGAGAGTGAGAGGAACTGTTCAGGCATGGGGGCTCATCTGGCAACCATCAACACAGAGGCAGAGCAGGTATGGATCAGCTCAGCCAGTACGAGCATTCTAGTTTTACTCTGTTGCTGTGACCATCACCATGATTAAAAGCAATTTAGGGGAGGAAAAGGTTTATTTCAGTTTATGGGTTACAGTCCGTCACTGGGGGCAGGGCAGGGCAGGGCAGGGCAGGAACTCAGGGAGGAACTGGACGCAGAAGCCAGGGAGGAACCTGATGATGGCTCGCTTGCAGGCTCAAAACATGAGCTGCTCTCTTATAAAGCTCAGGACCACTTGCCCAGGGAATAGTTCTGCCCGCAGTGGCTTGCCCCTCTCACGTCAACTAACAACCAAGACAACTCCTTACAGACATGTCCATAAGCTTATCTAACCTGGGAAACCCCTCAACTAAGACTCTTTTCTCAAGGGATGCTAGGCTATCTTCAAGGCAACCATTAAAGCTAGCTAGGACAGCTTCTCTGTTGGTTTACATCCCTTTAGAGAACAAATTACTATGTATCATTCATTCATCTTTTCCATCTTCCTGGAAAGCCTTTGCCTTTTTTCCTCTCCCAGTCTTTTTTCTTCCTTTTCTTCTCATCTTTTTCTTGTTTTCAGTAGCGTTTTTCATAATATCAAAGTCCAATACATACTATGGTAAAACTTACCATTTCTCTGATAATACAAAACATGTGGAATTATATAGTGCAGTACCTATTTTTGAAAAATACATATATGTGAAAACATTAGTACTTTATATGCTAGAAACTGGTCAGTGTTCTCTGTGTGGCCAACTTCTGGCTTTCCAGACTTTATTCACGTGTTATTTCTCCTACAAATTGGTCCTTCTGTAATCCTACGCTGTAGGCTTTGCTGGAGCTCTTTGAGCACAGGGAGATGACAACACTCGCTGTAGTGTGCTGCAGCTTTTCCAATGCCTCCTTCGTGGTGGAGGGGGCTAGAATCACACTTCCCTCACATTTGCATCTGCAACTTGCTGTACAAACAATAGGACTCTGTGAATGTTTCCTGAGCATATGAATACATGAAAGGCAAATCAAGACTGAAATGGCTTCTCGGTATAGGAAAAACAATTCTGATGTGTGGTGATAATCCAAAATAAATAAATAAATCTTCAGGTAAATTCAGTTTCTTTTCTCCTTTTTTTGGTCTTTGTGAGACAGGGTCTCCCTTTACCCTTAGCTGGCCTGGAACTCTCTATGTAGACCAGGCTGGCCTTGAACTCACAGAGATCCACCTGGCTCTGCCTCCTGAGTGGTGGGATTAAAGGCATGCACTACCATGCCTGGCTCTTTCCCCCTCTTAAAATATAATTATTGCAAATTTTATAGAATGTATTTTCATCACATTAAGACCCCTTCCCTACTGGCACCCCCTATCTACCCCTGTCCAATTCCATGTATTCTATTATATGCATATTAAGGCCAATAGAGTCTCACTTGTGTCACCAAATGTCCTTTGGTATGTTTCTATCCATTGAAGCCTGTTTAACCTACCAGAAGCCATACCCTTAAAAGAGATGGATTCTTAGCCAGGCATGGTGGTGCACACCTTTAATCCTAGCACTTGGGAGGCAGAGGCAGGTGGATCTTTGTGAGTTCAAGGCCAGCCTGGTGTACAGAGTGAGTTCCAGGACAGCTGGGGCTACAGAGAGACCCTGTCTCAAAAAGACAACAAAAAGAAAAAAAAAAAAAAAAAAAAAGAGATGGACTCTCCCCTTCCCAGCAGCCATTATTTGGCAAGTGTCTCAAGTATGTTTGGGTTTCTTACCCACTCTCCATGTCTATGCTGGAATTGTCCTAGATTGAGCATTGGACAAGGGAGTTGATATAGGTGTCCATGTCATGGTAGATCACTCTGTGTTCTCTGTAGCCAATTTATCAATTTCTAGTGTTAAATCACCACATCACATGCATGATGAACCTACTCTGGATATAGGTTGAGAGATAATTAATCTATGATTAGAACATAGCCAGTAGGAGTTTCTTTATTAATATCGATATCGTTTAGCAGAATGTAGCTCAGTAGTTTCTCCTTTAAGCCTGTCCGAGCACACATGTTCCGTGGGCTGCTATCAATGTCCAGGTGTGTTTTTGTCTATTTAGGAAGCAGACCTTATCCAACTAGGAATGGTTGAGTTTAATCCATAATAGTTGTGCCACTATGGCAAAAAGAGTGTCTCGTTTCAGTCATTTTGGTGAAGCGTCAGGATTCACACTTGGTAGGTATTATTACTTAATATTCTCTCTCAGTAAGCAGGATAATTGAACGCTTCTAGGACTATGAAAGCTTGCCAGTGTTTTTAGTTTATAATAACGAAATCTATCGCTTCCTAGTGATAATTTTCCCATAGGTGTCCAACTCCAGCTTCTGCTTTTGCTGTGTCAACATAAAACTCCGGGGTTGTTTTTGGAGGATTCCTATCTCTGGGACGCTGCCATCTATATAGGGTTTCACTGACTCTTCAAATAAAGTAGAATTTAATAAAATACCCATGTAATTGATGGTGACCCTAACATCACAGAATTGTGGTTTTCACTGTGTTTCAAGGGTTTTGCACTGTCTTCTCCAACTAATCTTATACATAGTCGAAAAGTAGCCAGGATGTCATTGTAGAGATGTGAAGACCGGAGGATTTGATGAGATTAAGTTACCACTGCCAGTCTAACCAGGTTTTGAAAACAGATCTATCTGATGTCATGGCACTTGTGCTTAACCATCCATCTATTTGACTTCTTCCCTCCTTATTAACTTAATACCCATCATCTAAGTTCAAGCATACATACAGAAGTGTGTATTTTGTGTGCAGAACTTTGTGACGCAGTTTTTTTTTGACAGAAGAACGTATGTTGTCAATATTTCCTGGGACATATACAGATAAGAAAGATGAAGCGCAGTGGCCGTGGTGAGAACCAGAATGCCATTTAACCACACATGGCGTAATATATTGTTTTGGACTAAGGGTAATATTCAACAGACAAGACGTGAAGAGTGGGAGGAAGAGTTTCATTTAGAATAGGATACACAGCTCGGAAGTGTTTCCTTCACCGAGCACCAACAGTAGAGCAATCTCTATCTGCTCTGTTTAGAATAATCCTATGACTTCAGCACAACTGTCAATGGTCTTGTTTGTACAATGTTGAGGAACTAACAGATGGGAGCAATATGAATTTTTAAGCTTGACATTTATGTAAATAACATAATAAGAGATAAATAGTAATTTTGAAACAATTATAATTTTCCTCCTTGAAACCAATATAATATGATATAAACACAATACAAAGCCACACACATAATTTAAAAACAAAAACAAAAAAAAAAAAAAAAAAAATTGGAAAAGAAGCCAGGCATGGTAGTGGACATCTGTACTCCTGGCATTTCAGCTAGAGGACTGCTAGTGTGAAGCTACCTTGAGCTATGTAGAGTTGATGGCACCGTCCTACATAGCAGACACTATTTCAAAAAGCAAAACAGATGAGTTGACTGTGATTAGGTGAGGAAAGACCTGGCCTTCTTTAGGAAAGGACTCAGGATAGGCTTACTAGACTGCAGGGAGATGAGCTGGCACTGAGGAATTGGCAGGGAGCGTGTCAATGACACCACACAAATAGAGAATAGTTGAAGGCCTGGTGATGTGTGTGGTGTGTGTGTGTGTGTGTGTTGGGGAGCACTGCAGGAGGGTGCCAATGGGGAAGTGGGTAAAAGGTGATTAAGACTGAGGTGAAAAATTTATGTCGTGAAAATACCATAACATAAAAGGCTGGAGTATGAGTGGTGCATGCCTGTAACCCCAGACTTGGGAGGCAGAGTCCGAAGCAGGTGGATCTCGGAGTTAATGCGAGCCTAGGTTCTCATTGTGAGTTCCGGACATCTGGGATGGCTACTGGAGACCCTAGTCTCCAAAGACAAAAAAATTCGATAAAAAATCAGAGCAAAATAAAACAAAGGAAAGCATGCACACAAACCCAAAATGCCAGCGAACAAAAGAAAGTAAAAGGAAAATCAGTGGAATTTAAGTTATAAATATATTATATTCAAGAAATGCATTTAATATAGTATATCAAGATCTTATTTCAACATGTGATCAATATAATATTATTACCAAGGGTAGTTATAGTTTCCTATTAAATACAATTTTCAAGATAACTTAAAGACGGTCCAGAGGCCTTGAGCATCTACGTTACGTGCCAACACATCAACTCCAGATGGAGATATGTTGCCTTCTCGATATCCTAGGCTCCACTGGGCAGAGTACTCGGTCTCAGCTTCCAAGATCACGATCCACTACAAAGATGTTATGCTTCATGAGTGTTGGTCTTTGTACACTGTCTTTTGACACTCTTCCTGAGCTCAGCACAACCTAAGTCCCAGACCAGGACAGTTAAATGTGTACCTTTTGGGGGGGGGGTGTCTGGAAAAAATATCAACAAACGAAGCTTCATGACCTAAGTAAAATCAAACGAGAAACAGTACTCTAAGGGCTCTTTTGTCCCATAAAGCCCCACAAGTCTAAGTTAATGATGAAAAACATTACACTTAGTGATATCATAGGTCAGTTACAAATAATAAAAGTTTTTTCCAGATTTAATAAGAATAAAGTCTCGGTCCTTTAAGCAGGAAGCTACATCTGATAGAATTAGTAGGATAAAAGTTTTAGTTACAGATATGCATGTTAAAATGTAATTGCTATTTAGTTAGAGGCACATGGCGGGCTTTCTCCGTTAAGAAAAAACAAACTAATATAAGAGGATTTTCCCGTCTTTTGCTGAATTACAGCCTAGAGATAACAAGCAGACTTGGAAAAATCGGGCTCCAGGAAGGTTGAGAAACACCAAATTGAAACTTCTAAACAGAAGAACAAAACTGTTTTAAATTGTTTGTGGTTTTAGGACTACCGTTTTGTTGCTAATCTCCCCTGCCCGATTGATGTGTAAATTTAATCAGCTTGTTGTCCTTGGACACCCAAGGTGGATTTCTTTGAGATCAAGACCNAAAAAAAAAAAAAAAAAAAAAAAGAGATGGACTCTTATCCTCCCAGAAACCAGTGTTCCTCAGGTAGGGACAGGGCTTCTTACCCACATCTCCATGTCTATGCTGGGACTTTGTCTAGCTTGAGCCATTGGAACAAGGAGTCTGATATAGGTGTCCATTTCAGGGATAATCACTCTGTGTTCTCTTAGCCAATTATCAATTTCTGTGTTAATCACCATCCAATGCATGAGGAAGCCTCTCTGGTAATAGTTGAGAGATGAATTAATCTATGGATATAACAATAGCCATTAGGAGTTGCTTTAATCTGATATCTGTTTAGCAGAATAGTAGCATTAGTTTCTCCTTTAAGGCCTGTCTAGCCACATGTTCCTTGGGCTGCTATCAATGTCAGGTGTGTTGTCTAATTTATGAAGCAGACCTTAAATCCAACTAGGAAGTGGTTGGTTAATCCCATAATAGTTGTGCCACTAATGCAAAAGGTGTATCTTGCCAGGTCATTTGTTGAAGCAGTCAGGATTCACAGCTTGGTATGGTTAATAATTAATTTTCTCTCTCAGTAGCATGGATATGACCTTCTAGGACTATGAAAGCTAGCCAGTTTAGTTTATTAAGAACAGAAATCTATCTCTTCCTGTGATAAATTTTCCCATAGGTGTCACAACTCAGCTTCTGCTTTTTCTTTGGTCAACATAACTTCCTTGAGGATTCTATCTCTGTGACTCTGCCATCTATATAGGTTTTCTGACTCTTCAAATAAAGTAGAATTTAATAAAATACCCATGTAATTGATGGTGACCCTAACATCACTCAGTTGTGTTCACTGTGTTCCAAGGGATTTGCAACTGTCTTCTCACTTAATCTTTACAGTAATTCTAAAAAGTAGCCAAGTTGTCCATTTTAGAGATGTGAAGACTGAGGATTTGATGAGATTAAGTTACCACTGCCAGTCTAACCAGGTTTTGAAAACAGATCTATCTGATGTCATGGCACTTGTGCTTAACCATCCATCTATTTGACTTCTTCCCTCCTTATTAACTTAATACCCATCATCTAAGTTCAAGCATACATACAGAAGTGTGTATTTTGTGTGCAGAACTTTGTGACGCAGTTTTTGGACAGACGATTTTCATATTTCCTGGGACTTACAGATAAGAAGATGGAAGGTCAGTGGCAGTGGGTGGACCAGATGCCATTTAACCCACACATGGCGTAAGTATATTGTTTGGGACTAAGGGAATTCACAGACAAAGACGTGAAGAGGTGGGAAGGAGAGTTCATTTTAGAATAGGATACACCAGCTCGGAAGTGTTTCCTTCACCGAGCACCAACAGTAGAGCAATCTCTATCTGCTCTGTTTAGAATAATCCTATGACTTCAGCACAACTGTCAATGGTCTTGTTTGTACAATGTTGAGGAACTAACAGATGGGAGCAATATGAATTTTTAAGCTTGACATTTATGTAAATAACATAATAAGAGATAAATAGTAATTTTGAAACAATTATAATTTTCCTCCTTGAAACCAATATAATATGATATAAACACAATACAAAGCCACACACATAATTTAAAAACTTTCTGGCCATCATATTTAGAAGGTGAAAAGAAGCCAGGCATGGTAGTGGACATCTGTACTCCTGGCATTTCAGCTAGAGGACTGCTAGTGTGAAGCTACCTTGAGCTATGTAGAGTTGATGGCAGCCTTACCTACATAGCAAGACCCTATTTCAAAAAGCAAAACAGATGAGTTGACTGTGATTAGGTGAGGAAGAACTGGCCTTCTTTAGGAAAGGGACTCCAGATTGGCTGACAAGAGCTCAGGGGATGAGCTGGCACTGAGAAGTGGGCAGGGCAGGTGTAATGAACCCTAGCACAAATGAGAGAATAAGTGAAGGCCTGGTGTGTGTGTGTGTGTGTGTGTGTGTGTGTTGGGGGAGCACTGCAGGAGGGTGCCAATGGAGAAGTGGGTAAAGGCAATTAAGACTGAGTGAAAAATTATGTATGAAATACATAACAATAAAAGGCTGGGTATGGTGGTGCATGCCTGTAACCCCAGAACTTGGGAGGCAGAGGCAGAAGCAGGTGGATCTCTGTGAGTTCAATGCGAGCCTGGTTTACATTGTGAGTTCCAGGACATCTGGGGGCTACGGGGAGACCCTGTCTCAAAAAGACAAAAAAATTCGATAAAAAATCAGAGCAAAATAAAACAAAGGAAAGCATGCACACAAACCCAAAATGCCAGCGAACAAAAGAAAGTAAAAGGAAATAGTGGAATTTATTGTAGTAATATATTAATTATATCAAGAATGCATTTAATATAGTATATCAAGATCTTATTTCAACATGTGATCAATATAATATTATTACCAAGGTATTATTTATATTTTCCCTATTAAATTTTCAAGATACTTAAGAATGTCTCAGGATGCCATTGAGCATCTACGTTGAACAGTGCCACACCAACTCCAGATGGGAGATATGTGCCTTCCGAGTCTAGGCTCCACTGGCAGAGTACTCGGCCTCAGCTTCCAAGATCACGACACACTACAAAGATGTTATGCTTCATGAGTGTTGGACTTTGTACACTGTCTTTTGACTCTTTTCTTGAGCTCAGCACAACCTCAGTCCCAGACAAGGGACAGTTAAATGTGTCTGGAAATAAATCAGACAAACAGAAGCTTCATGAACCTAAGTAAAATCATACAGAGAAACAGTATCTAAAGGCTCTTTT
The DNA here is from genome assembly GCA_009823505.1 of Rhizomys pruinosus. Classification (NCBI taxonomy): domain Eukaryota; kingdom Metazoa; phylum Chordata; class Mammalia; order Rodentia; family Spalacidae; genus Rhizomys; species Rhizomys pruinosus. The sequence continues at coordinate 652,398 of VZQC01015677.1, forward strand.
GTCCTAAAAGCCCCACAAAGATATTATGAATGAAAAACATTACACTGAGTGATATCATAAGTCAGTTACAAATAATAAAAGTGTTCTTCCAGATTTAATAAAAATAAAGGCTCGGTCCTTTAAGCAGGAAGCTACATCTGATAGAATTAGTAAGATAAAGTTTTAGTTACAGTTATGCATGTTAAAATGTAATTCTTAGTTAGAGGCACACGGCGGGCTTTCTCCTTTAAGAAAAACAAAACTAATTAAGAGGATTTCCCAGGCTTTTGGCTTGAATTACAGCCTAGAGATAACAAGCAGCCTTGGGAAAATTGGGCTCCAGGAAGGATGAGAAACACCAAATTGAAACTTCTAAACAGAGACAAACTGTTTATGGTTTGTGGTTTTAGGACTACCGTTTTGTTGCTAATCTCCCCTGCCCGATTGATGTGTAAATTTATCTGACTTGCTGTCCTTGGAAACCCAGGTGTGAGTTTCTTTGGTAATGAGCCTTTTGTTCCTAAGAGAAGAGTTCTAACTCTTATCCGCTTTCCCTGCTTTTGTATAAAAACTTTGACTTGCTCTCAGTAAAGTACAGCAGATTCAAAACCATATTTCTGGTGTCATTTCTGACTGTCATTCGCCTAATCCGTGCCCTCCTTCCAAGACTCTGGATCCCACAGATTGAGTGAACCCACCATTGGGACGGTTTGCGGCAGCACAGTGTAGCTCTGTTATGTGGCTTAGCTGTATTTTTGTCCATTCTATTCTTTTGAATTGTCTCCTGGTAGCTGTCAGTATCATATATATCTTTCTGTATTGTTTCTCTTTCAGTTTCTGGCATGAGGGTGAACCCAGCAGCTCTCCGGGAGAAGACTGTGTTATCCTTATTAATGACTGGGATAAATGGGCCTGGAAAGAGTTTCCTTGTAACTCTGAGGCAAGCAGGATTTGTAAGTTACGTGGAGAAACATTGAAGTGGATACCTAGGAAGTGATCCCTATGAAGGAGATGGCAAAGAAGAATCTGTCAGACTGGGGAGAATGTGTATGCATCATGGAATTGGAGAACCATGAAAATGTTCTTCATTATTTTTGTTCAAACCTCAGCCAGCATACACTTTGTGTGCTTGTGTGTATGTCTGTGTGTGTTTATTTAAGATAATGAGGTTCTGTGTGGTGTTTTGGTGGAAAGGATCATAAGTCTTCTATGAGAACTACGTTTCATTAATTTTGCTTTTCTAATAGCATTTTAAGATGTTTACTTTTCAATTGAATGCTATTAATTATGCAGTTAATGGGAAGGCTTGAATAATATAGTTTTTTTTTTGTCTTTTTGAGACAGGGTCTCCCTGTAACCCCAGCTGTCCTAGAACTTGCTATGTAGACCAGGCTGGCCTTGAACTCACAGAGATTCACCTGCCTCTGCCTCCCAAGTGCTGGGATTATAGGCATGCACCACCACACCCAGCATGAATAATATAGTTTTTCTTTTGCTTAAATTGTTAGTTCTTAGAATGCAAAGTTAGGATATTCAAACTGGTGGTGATATTTTTTTTCTTTTTTGACCTAAATCTCATCCTAAAAATGTAACAATTTTTACTGATTGATGTTTCATTTTCATGTTAAAAAAGTTATTATAATGACATTTAATGAGCGAACAACAGTACAGACTAGGTCTCAGTGATGCGTTGCACAGGTAGAAAAAAATATGTGTACCTGTCAACGATTTAATTCATTGGGGTTGGAGAAATGCCTCAGTGGTTAAGAGCGCTGGCTGCTCTTGCAGAGATGCCGGTTCAGTTCCAAGCACTCTCATGGCAGCTAACAAGTGCCAGTTCCAGGAGACTCAACACCCTCTTCTGGCCTCAATGGACATTACATGCACAGGTGCACTTAACATAGATGCAGGAAAACACTCATACCCATAAAAATAAGTTGAACACCACCACTTTTACTTCTTCCTTATAGGTGTCTTGCCAGAGCTCAAAGCCTCATGCTGACCTAACTTCATTTTAACAGGCACTTTAAACTCTTTTAGTCCTATTGCTGAAGAAGCTAAACAGCTCCCCTTCTTGCTGCTTGTTGGTGGCAATCAGGACTGTGACCCAGATTTGCCTTTTCCTGGAGAGGAACTGTACCTTCTTTGACTTACAGGAAAGTTAATGCGATACCTTGGCTTTTAAAATTGCTAACAGCTAAAAAAACCTTAGACATTTAAAGTTTCACTATATTGGTGCTTTTATTTTTAAAAATGTCATTTTAAACTCACTTATATAAATTATTTTAATATTTTAGAGATATAATCCTTACAAGGAAGTCACTGTATCAGCAATCCACAAATACGATGTTTATGCTATTAATGGTTCAGTCACAATGGATTTCAGGGATTCATATTGTTCTGGCTGGTTTAAGAATTTTAATTTGCTAATGTTTCATGCATCTAAGACGAAATATTTAAGCAAAATAATGTAACTTCTAAATGACTATTTTAAAAAGTAGCCGCTACCTTTGTGAGTTCATTAATGATTTTCTGATTAAATTTAGAGAACTGGTGCTTGGTTATGTGTCGTGGTGGATCGAGTGTGTGTGTGTGTGTGTGTGTGTGTGTGTGTGTGTGTACATTAAAGTTGGTACTTTCATATAAAGTGGGACTAAGTAGCTGTATCATGCTACCAATATCCAGTACATTTCATAGTATAAGACCTGTTTAATTAACTTTGTGTAAATATTAATGGGCTATGTATAGTTAGTATTATCCACTTTGATGTATAAATCATAAACCTGTATATGTAGAAATTCAGTTGACAGTAAAAGTTGATCCCTCTGTGATTTTATTCTCTGTTTCTGCAACTGTATCTGTGTCTACATTTCCTGATGCTGGTCCTGTCTCAGCAGCTCTGTTGCCTTCACCGTTCCTCAGCCTCCTGGCTCTCTCACCTTCCTTAGTGAAGCAGCTTCTGCTTTGGTCCATTTGACCCCTTTGGTCTGTTTTCAACTCTCAGGACATTTCTATTCTTCATGATTTACTTAAGACCATTGGCAGCAATTTAATAAAAGATTCTAGTTATTTTAGTATCTTATGGCAGCTCTACAGCTTAAAACATGAAAAAATTCTTTGGTCTTTCTGAGACAGGGTCTCCCCATAGCCCCAGCTGGCCTGGAACTTGCTTTGTAGACCAGGCTGTCCTTGAATTCACAGAGATCCACCTTCCTCTGCCTCCCAAGTGCTGGGATTAAAGGTGTGCACCACATGAAAAAATTTAAACACATTTTCTTGGTTGTAAAGGAATACATACAATGGCTGGAGAAATGGCTTAGTGGTTAGAGTGCCGACTGCTCTTGCAGAGGAGCTGGGTTTGTTTCCTAGCACCAAGAACTGTCTTTAACTCCAGTTCCAGGGGAATCTGATACCCTCTTCTGACCTCTGCAGCATTGCATGACACGGGTGCACCTACCTACATGCAGACAGTACACTCATACACATAAAAAGGTAATACATTGATATGTTTAAAAGACAAACGGTATATATAAATGTTTAAAAAGCAAACAGTAAGGCCAGGAATGGTGGTGCACACCTTTATAAATTTTATTTATTATTTATTTTATTTATTTTTTTATGTGTATGAATGTGCTGTCTGCATGTAGGTTTGTGCACCCGTGTCATGCAATGCCGCGGAGGTCAGAAGAGGGCGCCGGATTCCCCTGGAACTGGAGTTAAAGACGGTTCTCAGCCGCCATGTGGGTGCTGGGGATCGAACTCAGTTCCTCTGCAAGAGCAGTCAGCGCACTTAACCGCTAGGCCATCTCTCCAGCCCTGGTGCACACCTTTAATCCCAGCACTCAGGAGGCAGAGGCAGGTGGATCTCTGTGAGTTCAAGGCCAACCTACCTGGTCTACAGAGTGAGTTCCACGCCAGATGGAACTACAGGGAGACCTTGTGTCAAAAACACCAAAAAAAAAGAAAGAGAAGCAAACAGTAAACACACCAATAAAAATGTGAAGCAACACCAATCTGTGGTTTCAAAACATGACTGTTTAGAAGGCAGTTTGACAACATGACCATTTCCATTGCTATCTTGCTCTTGCTCCAGTAAATAAGCTTCCACTGATGCTCTAACAAGCAATTAATGAAACCCAGTGGGTCACATACAAAAAGAAGGAATGAAAGTAAGAGAGGGGCTTGTTGAGAAGGATTCCAGTGGGAGAAGGAGGAAAATGAGAGGGGAAGGGGATGTAAAAATGACTAAAAATCATCACACACATGTATGAAACTGTCAAACAATTAAAACATGTAAAAGAAGGCTAGAGAGATGGCCCAGTGGGTTGGAGAGCAGCCAAGAGCACTGGCTGCTCTTGCAGAAGACCTGGATTTGAATCCCAGAACACACATGGTGGATAGCAACCATCAGTAACTCAGTTCCAGGGGAACCAATGCTCTCTTCTGTCCACTGCAGGCATTGCATGACATGGGTGCAGGCAATATACTTATACACATAAAAATAAATAAATAAGTAAAAAGAAATAGGAAAAAATGTAGCAAATCTCCCTTTTCCTTCCAGAAAACAAGTGCTCCAGTGAGTAACTTTTCTGAGTAACTACAATCATCAGGTTTTTTTTAAAGAAAGATTAATTTTTAATTTTGGGTTGTAGAGATGGTTCATTCAGTGGTTAAGAACACTTGCTGCCCTTCCAAAGGACCTAAGTTCAATTCCCAGAAACTATGTCAGGTGGCTACCTATAATTAGAGCTCCAGGAGAATGTGCCACTTTTGGCTGCCATGAGAACCTGCACTCATGCGCAGAGACCCCTCCCTCACATAAGTAAAAATAAAAATAAGTTTTAGAAGATTTACTTTTATTTCTAGTCATGTGCATGTGAGTGAAGATGCCTGCAGAGGCCAGAGGCAGGCAGACCTCCTTGTAGCTGGAGTTACAGGCAGTTTGGGATCTGGCAATTGAATTGGGGTCCTCTGCAAGGGCAGTAGATATTCTTAACTGCAGATACATCTCTCCAGCCCCATTAGCTTCTTATTTATACTTTAATGTTATAATATATACAACTATAGCACAAATATCATATACACTATGTATGTTCTATTGCATTTAACTATATTGTAAACTTAAATGACATGGAAAAATACCTGTCTATTTTAAAGGTTCTACAAAGCTGACCAATTAGAACTTCTTGATTGTGAACATTTGAAATGTTGTGGATCCAGAAACAAATATTCTTGGGCTACATTTAGTCTTCTTTAATAGTATTTATTGCCCCCTCCCACCCAGCTTTCTGTCTGCTTCAACTATCAAGTAAATCCTTTGGAATATATTAAGAAACCACTGGCTTCCACCAACCCAAAATTGAGGAATTCCATGTTATAGAAAACTATAACGGGATTTCTCTTGCTTTGCCATAATTGGGTTGCTATTTTCCCACCAATGTGTTAGGAAAATGCCTTGGTTTATGACTATAAATGTTCATATAATCACCTCCATGAAGGAATGCATTATTTGTGGCAACCTAAATTCTAGTCCCTGGGCCATAGTCAGTCATATTTGGCTTGAGAGTTTCTATTCTGATTCCAAGTTATATTATAGAGCCATAGTAACAAAATCAACAGAATACTGGCACAAAAAACATGTCCATTGATGGAACATGACAGAAGATCCAGATATAATCCCATGCAGCTAGAATCACCTGATTTTTTTTGAGAAAGATTCTGTAGTGGAAATTTCCTCTCAGAAGATACCACCCCAGCAGGTGTTGTCTGACCCCACTGCTACCTGTAACCCATTACCAGGCAATTCAAGGAGCAGACTCTCTAATCTTAGTTTTGGGGAGACTAGAGACTTTATTCAGGCTGGCCTACAAAATGATGGGCCCATGATATCACTTATTAGCTGAGCAGTTATTCTCTTTTCCTTCATGGCCGCTCAGAGTCCGAGAATAAACCCTGTGACCTGATGACAAAATGGGGAAAGTTCATCACCCCCAGGTGATGGGCTTTTATATTCACTTGTTTGGCTCCTCCACCAACATGGGCTCCCAGAGTTGCTCACTGTGTTCTCAAGGACATTGTGTTCAGGTGCTTGGCTTTGCTCTTGGCCCCTTGCTCTATGTAAGCTGGAGGAGTTGCTGGTCTCTGACTCCTCCCTTAGAGAGGTGGAACTCTTGGGTTTGAGAAAAACTTCAGCATCGAAACTCCATTCCTTTTGGTGCCCACTTCACAGACACTAAAATAATCACTAGAGAAAAGACAGCTTTTTAAACAAGTAATGCTGGGAAAATTGGATATCTATATGTAGCAGAATGAAACTAGATATTATCTCTCACTCTTAACAAAAGTCAAGTTCACATGGATCAAAGACCTTAACCTGAAACTCTCTAACTGATATAGAACAAACTACACAAAACACTTCAAGGGAGCTGGAGAGAGGTCTCAATGGTTAAGGACAGCACTGGTTGCTCTTGCAGAGGAACTGAGTTCGATTTCTAGCACTCAAATAAATTATTGAAAATCAGGCATTACATTTTATAGCCACAATAAAACTGTGATATCTCCAAGAATAAATGTGACCAATTGTGTAAATTTTGGGGAGAAAAATTCAAATATGGCTGCAGGACATTAAGTTGAGTTGCACGGGGCTCTGTCTCCTTGCCCCACCCTGTGTGATTAGGCCAACATTCACCTCACCCTACCTTGTGCTCGGCCCCTCTCCTAGGAAGTCCTCCTGTTTGAGTTGGGTCACCAGTGTCAGTGATCCCATTTGTGAATGCCTTTTACAACTGAGCTGAGGTTTGAACACTTCCCTACTGTTGGCTCCTGCACCAGGATGTCCTCTGTAATCCACTGGCACCTGGCACCTTTCCTAGGCTCACCCTGGCTCAATGCCCACTTGCCTTACTCAGTCTCTTCCAACCTTATGTTCCACTGATTTCAATGTGATAATCTACCTGGTTGTTTTTTTTTCTACCGAGTTATATGAATATGTATTCTCTGTTCCATGTAATAATTTTAGGACATTTTCCAAAATAAGGAGGGGGTGGTGTGGGGCTGGAGAAATAGTTCAGTGCAGAGGACCTGGTTGCAGCACCCACATGGAACTAACAACCGTAACTACAGTTCCAGGGGACCCCCTGCCCTCTTCTGGCCTCCATGGGCATTGCATGCACGTGATGCACTTTCATACATGCAAGCAAAACATACATCTAAAATAGAATAATAAAACAATAAATAAGTAAATAAAAAGTAAAGAAAAAGAAAGGCAGGCACAGGGACTGAGAAGAAAAGGAAACAAAAAAGTAAGAACATTTTACATGACTCTAATTTTTTTTATTTCAGAAGGATCTTTTGAGAAACATATTTTTTTAGGCTTCATTCACTTTATTTTTTCTTATATAAAAGCTCTAGGTAGTAGCCACGCCAGAGTCTGGGTTCTCTGCACAGAGACAATGGTATGGTTTTTCACAAGATGGTCTGTGACTTCATGATAGGGAGGCTTGGTGCAGACCATCTCTTTCCAGAGGTCAGGGGTCAGGTAGCTGTAGGTCTTAGAGATAGCATCAAAGCGGCCTTGGTGAGTTGACCAGGATGGCAGTACAGTTCCTGCTGATGTGTAGCAGTCATCAATACCAACTATCAGTTGCAGCTCCTTAAGCACAGGAGCAGAGACGATGCCAGGGTCTCTGGAGGCAGGGATGAGGCACATCACAGAGCCACAGTGACCTGTCACCTTGCGCAGGACGGTATGGGGCTTGCCAATCTTGTTTCCCCAGGAGCCTCTTCCCACAGAGAGAATGGAAAGTTTGGCCATCAGGATGGCCCCAAGAATGGCACTGGATGCCTCCCTGGAGCATGCCTCCCTGGAGCACTTAACACCTAGACTAGCATGACTGCGAAAGCCCCCAAGGCAATAAAAGCCTTGACCCTGGTCCTCTGGCTACAGCTGGTCTGCTTCTGGCTAACAATCATTCTTAACTCCAGTTCCAAGGGATCCAACACTCTCTTCTGACCTCTGAGGGCACCTGTACACATGCAGGCAATACACTCATACACATAAAATAAAAACAATAAGTAAAATATTTTTAAAAAGGAGATAACACAGAGAAGGGAGAGTGGACTAGAGCACAGTCAGGAGCTGTCTTTTCTTTCCTAGGAAGATGAGATGACTGCTATGCCAGTCTTCTCAGGAGGATTATGAATCATGACTGGAGGAAGCTTCTTCCTCATTGTTGGGAGAAGATGGAAGTGATTTATGATGAACAGGAAATAGAGCAGCACCAACAGATGCTTTAGGAGGTGGAAAGAAGCAGAGATCAGGGGATCATTCAAAGTCACTTTCTCTAACCTTCTTTGCTGACTCTGTACCTGTGCTCTGTTTTTTTTTTTTTTTTTTTGGTATTTTTGAGACAGGATCTCCCTTTAGTCCCAGCCGGCCTGGAGCTGGCTCTGTAGACCAGGCTGGCCTTGAACTCATAGAGATCCACCTGCCTTTGCCTCCAGAGTGCTGGGATTAAAGGCGTGTGCCACCACGCCCAGCATGTACCTGTGCTCTGTAGCTGGGTTTCATATAAATACTCACAAAGGAGACAAATGTCAGAAGGAGAGCTCCTTTCCTCTCATTGCATTTGTTAGTGAATTGCTTTGTAATTTCTGAAAAGAGGGCTATGGAATAATGGAGAGAAAATTAGTCAGTGCCTGTGAATTTTTTTTTTAATTTTATTTATTTCTCTATGTGTATGAATGTATTGTCTGCATGCAAGTCTGTGCACCCGTGACGTGCAATGCCGCGGAGGTCAGAAGAAGGTGTCAGACTCCCCTGTAACTGGAGTTCTCCTGGAATTGGAGTTTCAGATGGCTCTCGGCCGCCATGTGGGTGCTGGGGATCGAACCTGGGTCCTCTGCAAGAGCAGTCAGCGCTCTTAACCGCTAGGCCATCTCTCCAGCTCAGTGCCTGTGAATTTTAACAATGAAAACAACTGTGGGTTTTAAAGGCACATGTCTTTAATCCCAGCACTCGGGAGGCAGAGACAGACAAATCTCTGTGAGATCAAAGCAAGCCTGGTCTACATAGGGAGTTTCAGGTTGTTTCTTTCTTTCTTTTTTTTTTTTGGCTTTTCGAGACAGGGTCTCCTTGTAGCCCCAGCTGTCCTGGAACTCACTTTGTAAAGCAGGCTGGCCTTGAACTCACAAAGATCCACCTGCCTCTGCCTCCCAAGTGCTAGGATTAAAGGGGTGTGCCACCAGGCCCGGTTTTTTTTCCAGGCTCTTTCCAAAAGAAAACAAAAATGAACACAAAAATGAAAAATTATTTTTTTATCGGAATAACAAATATTTTAGTCCTGTCCTCTGTGCTCATTTTTATTAGTCCAAAGGAGTTATTTCTGGCATTTCACAAATCCAATGAATACTGAAGAAACAGGTCACATCATTCCAATTCTTCCTGGGATTTGAAGAGTCTCTTATGCTGACACAGTCCTCCAAAAAAGCTATGTTGTTGGGCTCCCCTACATCCCAGAAACTGAAAAAGGAAAACATAGGAGAGCTTAGGTCCTGCCAAGAGGCAAGAAAGGACTTAATCTATGACGCAAACTATATATGTGTTATTTAACTTTATAATTTTGTGAGGTAGGAATTGTAATCTCCATTTTATCAACGAAGAAAAGCAAATCCACTTGTCTAAGTCATCAGCTCTGTGGGGATCTTTCTGGATTTTTATTATGTCACTCAGCTCCATCAATTTAGACTCAAAATGAGAACTCGTGGTAAGGGTTGATGACCCAGTGGGCTTGTTTCCTCTGCACCCCACTCACGTTGTACGTGCTCACTTTGTTCTGCTGGGGCTCGTGTTTCCTTAACATCCCTCAGTGTTCCAGTGCTGTGGCTTCCTCAAACATTTGGGGTGGCTGAGTTCTATGCTCAGAGCTGCTGCAAATTAGCTGAGCGAGTCACTCACTCCCTGACATTTACTTTCTTCAAATGCTGAATAAGATGAATAACAATGATCTATGTCAGAAATGTGCAGTTGCCATAAAGAAAAATGAGGAAAATCTGTGAAAACTAGCATGTGCTGTTTTAATGATGTAAGAGGAAGGCAGCTTCAGAGTAGGGATATACTGTCTTTCTCAAATTATCATTTTTCTCATTTCTGTTTTAGGGCATGAAACCCAATTTTATTCTTTGATCTGCATTATAAGTAAATGATTCTTCTGCTCTCATTTCTCTCTCTCTCTCTCTCTCTCTCTCTCTCTCTCGCCCCAGACAGCCTGGAACTCATTACAATATACATCAGGCTGGCCTCAATATCACAGAGATCCACCTGCCTCTGCCTCCTGAGTGCTGGGATTAAATGTATGCACCACACATTCGGCTCTCCTTCCTCATTTTAATCTACTATTTTTCTTTGTTTCTTGTGACAGTCCCAGGAGATAGAAGAGACAAGCATACTTCTTACTTCTTTCTTCCTGTACCTAACACCAACAGTACCAGACCTGGGCACACCTCACTGTAACAAAAGCAACTAAAGAGAATTTCCCTCAGCATGGTCTATTTTAGGGTTAGGGCAATGTGACAACTTTGCTGCCATATGATACTTACCTGAGAGACTCCATGAAAGGTGTGTCATCTACCCATTTCCATTGGCCCTCAACCACCTGGTCTGTCAATCCAATATAAAATTGTTTCTTTCCAGGTTTTTCATGAAAAAGGAATTCCTATGGAAGATGCATTGTAATAAAAAAAAAGAGATCAGTTATTTCATTTCTGAAGAGATGTTGGATGTAATACATTAAAAAGATACATAGCTTTGTTCAATAAAATTGGCTTTAAAGAAAAAGAAAAAAGATACATAACTTTATATATAGAGAGAATAGAGTCAAATCTGTGTCCTCCATTGCCCCTTCATTGTAAGTCATCTACTAGAGCCTCCTCAATCTACCAAGAGTCTACCCTTAAACTAGACTGACTCTCCCCCCATATGTTATATAATAGAGTACATGAAATTGGTTGAAGAATAATGGGGGTATACAGATGGGGCAGGAGATCTAAATGTGATAAAAATATATTGAATAAGGCCTGGAGAGATGGCTCAGTGGTTAAGAGCATCGACTGCTCTTGCAGAGGACCCTGGTTCAATTCCCAGCACCCACATGGTGGCTAAGAACTGTCTTTAACTCCAGTTACAGGGGAATCTGATGCCCTCTTCTGATCTCTGCAGCTTTGCATGACACAGGTGCACCATCTTACATGCAGACAGTACATTAATACACATAAAAATAATAAAAAAGTTAAAAAATATGTTGAACGAAATTTGCAAAATTTCAAGAAAAAGAGGTAAACTGATCAAGACTAGATATGGTAGATAAATGTGCCTTAAATTGTAAGATCACTGAAGATTATCTACTAATTTTTTATTATGAAAAAATATGGATACCAAAATTGAATAAAGAACCCCTTAACCTTCAATGGGAGATTATTAGTAATTCATTCAAAATTTGTCTGTTTTCAATGGCAGTCATATCCAATGCATATTTATCTAGCACAAAAAATTAGTAAGTGCAGCCTAGAAACAATGGACAATAGTTTGCTCTCATTCATATGATATGTTCATAAAAAATGTTATTCCTAATCCTGTCCAGTTGATAATGGAACTCCATATATAAATCAGCCCTTTAAAAGTTCCTCTAGTAAGCCAGGCTTGGTGGCACAGGCCTTTAATCCCGGCACTCGGGAGGTAGAGGCAGGCGGATCTTTGTGAGTTCAAGGCCAGCCTGTTCTACAGAGTGAGTTCCAGGACAGCTAGGGCTACAGGGATACCCTGTCTCGAAAAAGACCAAAAAAAAAAAAAAAAAAAGGTTCCTCTAGTAATAAATATGAATTAATGTAAGCCATGACTTGGAAATAGTCAGAGCAGCATATATTTCAGTGGACTCATTTAACAAATAGTTGTGGCTCAAACATTGTGCATACAGGTGTAGGGAAAAGATCAGCTCTTACGAAGAGCATTGCAACACGGAGACACCTGTATTCCAGTTACCTGTTCCTCCACTGTGTTGATAACCACCAGATGAGCCCCTATGCTTGAGCAGTTTTTTGAACTTTCTATCCATGGCAGTGTGGTGGTAGAGAAAGAGTAACAACTAGATTGAAAATGTTTCCAGTTCAGAGGACAGCAATTTTTGACTGAGCCTAGGAGAAGAAGGATCCAGTGAATACCAGTAAACTTCTGATCCTGTGGAGTCCAACATTGACAGGCCACAGCTGCAGGACTTTATTTGTGCCCTGTATCTTGCTTGCTAATACTTTCAGATAATTCTAGTGTCAATGAACATAAGCATACACTTTCTTCTTTTTTGAACATAATCTTTATTTTCTAAATGTCAGTAGCCAGTAAATATAATGTTATGCATAATTTAGCTCAGTCATGCAATTGACATAGAACTCAATTTTTTGTTCTTATATTGACAAGGTCAGAAAGTTATGAATTTTCCCTGGGTGACTACAAAGCCAACATCTCTTAGAATCTAAATGATATGTTCTCACCAATTCTCTAAACCAGGATACATTTCTTAGCATTGTAGAATTCTAATCTTTGAAGTTTATTAAAAATAAATTGTTGCCTTAATTTAATAGCAAGGAAACTAAAGCCAAAAGAAGCAATTCACTTTCTCAGTGTTGAGTAGCATTTGGCTATGTTTTGGACTATGGTTTTATAAAAGAACTTTTATAGCATTTTCCTTAGGTATTTTTAAATTCTCCATACATATTTTCCTCTTTCACTTCATTTTGGAAGCAAGTGAATGGATAAAAACTTCCACTCCCGGGAATAAATTCTCTCATTTTCAGACTTACTATATATATATATATATATATAGATACCAAAATTGATTCTAAAAGCTTATTGCAGTACCCTTGTGATTTCCTGTCCCAGTGTTCCTTGTGTTCCCAGAGTTTTATTTATCCTCACTTATCAATTATTCATCATTCTCTGCACAGACAGGATTTTACATTTCATTTTGGAAAAATAGTTCACAATATCATTATGTTTTTCCTTATCCTAAAGTCAATTGAGAAACTAGATTAATGCTGATATATCTGTTTAAATGTTCGATTTTTGTGGACTGTTGTACCTGAAACATCACTGTTGCAAGAGAGCTCCTTGAAATTCTTATGTAGCTGTAGCTTTTTCTCATGAGTAATTTGAAAGCTGTGATATGTTACTAGGAGAGGAAAAGGACACGGTTAATGCTTAATTATTCCTTAAAATAAAGAAATAACTGTCTTCAGCTGATAACAAAGGCCAACAATTGTCATACTGTTTCCTTATTATATATATGTCCCTCCATAGACAGAGGCCCTGAGATTCATTTCTTCAAGAAAAGAGGTAATTTACTTTACCTTATATTATATTGCATTCTTCAGAGGTAGACAGAGTTTTTTTGTGTGGCTTTCTTGACTTATAAAAAAATAAACTTTGTTTCAGATACAAATTCCCTCCTACACCAAGTCTAACCATCTCCAACCTTCCTTCCACAAAGCAAGTTGTTGTCTTTGATCCTGATGATTAATCCAAGCTCCAAGTTAATATCTCATAGAGAAGGTTAAACTAATGCTAGAGGGCACAAAAGGAAGAAGTCAGGACCACCAAGGAGGTGGAAAAGATGCACCGTAAAACAGTGTTAGAGATCAGTGAGATTTAGCAATGGTTTTTGACTTGGTTGGAGTTTCTGGCTTGGGCAATAGACTACAACTGAGGATAAATAGGCAGAAAGGTGAAATAAAGATGGTCCCATAAATCTGGTAAAAAAATACATGATGAGAGAGAGAGAGAGAGAGAGAGAGAGAGAGAGAGAGAGAGAGAGAGCATAGGTTCTAGTTGGGCTTATGAATACTGTTGGTTAGCTAAATTGGCACAGTTTAAAGCTGCCATCTAAATATTTATGTTTATACCCATGGATACACTTTCAGCCCTAGTCACAGAAGCTGCTCCTTTTCTGGAGAATGCAGAAACTTATGGCTAAACAGGTGGATCAGGGCTCATCACTAGATGAGACATTTATGAAGCCTCAGGGAATGCTAGGGAAGAGGGAGTAAGAAAGAACATAAGGGCCAGAAGGTAGGGAGAAAGGTTGTGAGGCACCGTCTTCAGAGCTAGACACAGACATTGCAATCGTGATCCTGAGCACACAGCAGCTGTGGATGCCTGCGCTGGGTCTACAGAAGAATGGAACCTGAAACCATCACTGATGAACTATCTGCTACTGATAGGTTAAGGAATGAGGAAATCATTTTCTCCGGTTGTGTACCCACTGACATCCCCACCGGGTTCCAGTGGACACGTCCAATCCAGTGGCTAAACAGATAGCCTTGGTTAAACTAAACAGGTCAGATAAACCCACAAGCCATGAGGCTGGGAAAGAGAGTCGAGGAGATGAGGGAGGGGGTTAGTAGGGAAGAGGGGAGATAAGAAAGTATGGGTGAGAGTAATGGGAGTATAGTATACCATATATGAAATCATCAAACAATTAAACTAATCAATAATAAACAATGAATCTAAAACTGAACAGAAAATAAAAGACCCAATGTAGGAGAAGAGATGTGACAGATGATAAGGAAGAGTTTGTCCCTGAGAAAGAGAGTGAACTGGACCTTCAGAACCCACCAACACATCTGGTGATGAAACAGACACTGAGAAAGATGATGGAGGCCCCAGCCGCAGTCCAGGAGAATATTTGAGAATTTTTGAAGCATCCACTCTCTGTAGGAAGAACAATATAATGCATAGAATATGAAACACATATAACACAAAAGAGATTTCAGTCTTATTTGTCCTTATGTCTTCCCACTTACATTGCCTGTATTTAGTCATCCCCAAACTTTTTTTTTTGGTCTTTTTTAGGACAGGGTTTCCCTGTAGCCCCAGCTGTCCTGGAACTCACTATGTAGACCAGGCTGGCCTTGAACTCACAGAGATCCGCCTGCCTCTGCCTCCCGAGTGCTGGGATTATAGGCGTGTGCCACCATGCCCAGCTCATCCCTCAACTTTCACATATATCTGGATTGCATGGAGACTGCTGGGCCTCACCCCTGGAATTAACAGAGAGTTGTCTGGAACTAATCTGTTTAAAGGCTCTGCTGGTTTGAAAATCACAGCTTAGGGACCACCAGAGTAATCCATGCCTGAATATAAGACTGTAACTCACGAATATGATTTCCTACCTAAGTTTCTCAGTTAAAAAATACTTTGGGGGCTGGAGAAAAGGTTCAGTGGTTAAGAGCACTGGCTTCTCTTAGCACCCACATGGTGGCTAACAACCATCTGTAACTCAAGTTCCCGGGGATCCAACACCTTTTTCTGACCCCTGGAAGCATTGTAGGGCATGGGTGCACTTATATACATGCAAGCAATACATCCATACATGTAAAATAAAAATAATAAGTAAAAACATTTTAAAAAGATACTTTTACACTTTAAGGCTTTCCCCCATTCTTTCTCATTTTATCACCAGTTTTTCCTCTCTGCATTTGTCTCATTGTCTTAGTTTTCAAATTCTTTTTGTGAGTTAAATAGAACATTGACAGTCATGTAGTTAGTACTGATTTGTTTTATAGACAATTAAAGTGAATTATACTGAAGGAAGGACTTGCTCCAAGACAGTCAGTGCCTAATAGGAAGCTGGAGACAGCAAACTGGCAGCTGTCTCAGAGAACAAATGAGCAAGCTTTCTTAAGTCTGCCAACCTTTCTTCTCTTCCCTTTTCTTTCCCCTGCACTGAGTACTTTCCCATCTACCTACTCCTCACCACATTTTTCTTCTGATAAGAGAACTAGGAAGAAAAGGAAGAGTTGCTCACTGTACCTGTGCCTTGTGATGCAGAAGATTTGGATGGATCCATTCCTTTTCCTGCCTTCCTCTCCTTTCCTTCTTTGCTCAATTTATGGACCTAGGAGTATTTAGTTAGTAAGATTCCATGGAAAGTGAATCCTAAAAGGTGAGCACTTCATCCATCTTTGGAAAGTTCTACTTCAATAGACACAGAACATTAACTTGTTCTGCAGCTGTGCAGTTAGGTCAGAATTTCCTTTCTTGCATAAGGAAGACAGGGAAGTTTACTGAGCAAAATGCCAGTTCACCATAAAGAGGAAATGATGAAGTGGTAAACATCAAGGCAAAAGGCCAAACTGGAGGAAAGTAAGAGAGGCCTAAAAAAATACTGATTTATTTTGTTGAATAAACATATTATTTTTTTTTCCAGATTTCAGTCCCAATTTTCTCTTGGCATTGTGGGGGCCACCACTAAAATCTCAATTCCACTTTTTATATGTATCACAGTCATACTGGTTCACAGGAAGAAGGCAGAGACTAAGAATTCTCATAACACATAGCCTAGAGCCCGACATTGAGAATGCATATTTATGACTTCGAAATGAATGAGAATTTATTTCTATCTTTTCTTTAGTCTCTTCCTCCTTCCTTGGCAGCTCTTGAACACTCTACTGTTGTGTACTTAAATCCCTTCTATCAAGTTGTTAATCACTGGCTTGTTTCACAGGTCTGCCTCAGCTAGGTAGCCTCGCCCAACACGTCTATTTTGAAAATGGGCTCAGTTTCTTACAATGACACACAGCTTCTACAGACACAATAGATGCTTTAATTAGATTTTAATTTACTTAGAATATTAGCTCTCTGTTGCAGCCTGGATGGGGAGAAATGGATTTATATGTCATAAGGAGCCTTTTTAATTACATATTAGACTGCAATGCTTCTCTGGAGTGCTAGTTTGGTAAGGTAAGGGACATCTTTCTTCAAGATAGTAAAATGACACTAATATTAGGTATCTTAAGTTCTTAAGTGTCAGGAGGCAGAAGTATGCTACCCATCCCTGGGTAATCCCCACCTTGGATGAGTCAGACTTCCCATGTGCTACAAGAGATCTTTGGTGTCAAGGAAACTTTTGGTTGTTTCAATAGATTGGAAATTTTCTCTTTTTAAAAATTTTACAATAATATAGATTTATGAGTCTGGAATGTGAGTATTCATTGTGAATACTCACAGGAGTATTCACAATGTCAGAAGGAGGATTCCTTTCCTCGCATTGCATTTGTTAGTGAAGTGCTTTGTAAATTCAGAAAAGATAACTTTAGATTAGTGGAGAGAAAATTATGAATTTTAACAATGAAAACAACTGTAGGACTTGGAGGCACACTCTTTTAATTCCAGCACTTGGGAGGCAGAAGCAGGTGGATCTCTGTAAGACCAAGGCCAGATTGGTCTACTTATTGAGTTCTAGGGCAGCTGGGGCTACTACATGGAGATCCTGTCTCAAAACAAACAATAAGCAAACAATAATAACAGCAACAAAACCCCCCAAACATAATACTAATATAGATTTATTGAAGTATGTTAAAATTATATTTGTAAGTTGCTATGGTTTGATTGAGTTTCTCCCCAGATTCCGTACATTAAAGTTTTGTCCTCAGGGAGGTGATATTGGGAGCTTTGGATGGTTAAGAGGTGGAACCTTGTAAGAGAGATTCTTAGCTTCATTGGGCACATGGCTTTGAAGGAGACTAAAGCATTTCTGCCTCTCTCTGTTTCTTAGTGATGGAGTCACTCTTACCTAAGACTCAAACCATGGAACTGCCCAATCTTGGACTTGAAACTTGAGACAAGCAAACCAAAGAAACCTCTCTTTCCTTCATAAATTGCTGAGTCAGGCATTTCATTATAGTGATGGAAAAGTAACACACACACACACATTACACATTAAACACACATTAACATGCATATTGTTAGTAAACAGCTTTTAACTGGTAGAAAAATTATTAAATGATGAATCAAAATTATCAGAGCATGTCCCTTGCCAGCCTTGGACCCAAGTGGGCTCCAGTTCCTCTGCCTCAGATCTCGGGACTAGCTTCCTAACCCAGACTAGTGAACACTAGCATAATGCAATGGAGTAGTTCCACCAGAGAAGACCATTCAGACACAAAATGCTGTCAAAAGAAAGTCTCCAGGCCGGGCGTGGTGGTGCACGCCTTTAATCCTAGCACTCAGGAGGCAGAGGCAGGCGGATCTCTGTGAGTTCAAGGCCAGCCTGGTCTACAGAGTGAGTTCCAGGANATAGCTAGGCTACAAGGGAGACCACCCCTGTCCTCAAAAAGACCAAAAAAAAAAAAAAAAGAAAGTCTTCAGTCAGCTGATGACTATATACCAGACTATTGGGTGTGTAGCACAAGGACCTGTGGTTGCAAGGTGTCAACATATCCAGGGGTGGGAAGTTTATGTTCCAATAATTCCTTTCTCTAAAAGCAAGCCAAGCATAAAAATACAGAAGCCATGAATAAGTTTCCAAGCAACCGTACACATTGACTTGTTCTCAACTTTTGCCCTAGATTAGTTGTCTGTTTCTGCATTTTGAGTTAAGTTTAACTACTGGGTTCAGCTGGGCTCATAATATGGTGTAGCTATGGACAATCTTGAGGTGTGTTATCACATTTCCTACTGATTCTATGAACATGTCAAATCGTAGACTCATATGGGACAGAGGATTATAATGTCCCCAATATGTAACAGTCAAGCAATTGATCATATTGTTCTCTTAGGACCAGGAGTTTTATTGCATTAACTCATTGCTTAATATAGTTAGCTAGTTGGGGGACCACGGGAGGGAAAGAACCCCCATGTAGAGCAAAGTGACAGATTGATGTCTGTTGGGATGCCAAGGAGGAACTTTTGAGCCTTCCTTAAGGAAAACATGACATCTTTTATAGGAAAAAAAACCTACAATTCAAGTGATATGTGTACATATGTATATATAAAAACTGTATAAATAGTATACTGTATATATATACTGTAATATATATATACAATGTAATATATATATATATATATATATATATTATATATATATATATACTGTAGCAATACAATTGGAGAGAACAACAAAATCGGAAGATTCAGAAAAAGATACAGGACATGTATGACAGAGTGCAGGGGCTCAGGTGGGTGTGGGGGGCATGGAAAAGGAAGCAATTCTAGATTAGATTGAGAAATGAGGTATGACCTATGGAAAAAGTTTAATATAAAAATTTTTATTTTATATTAAAAATATAAAATAAATTTTTTATTATTAAAATTTATATTAAAAATATATAGTTAGCTAGGCAGTTAATAGATGAGTGGCCTAGCTAGGGCCAAGAGTATGTTACTGAGCCATGGAAACTGAGAAGATGGAGATGGATACCAGTTGTTTGACTCTAGTTTAGCTTTCCTTAGGTTATTTTTTGACTAGTGCTAGGCTTTCCCTAATAATTCTGGGCTGCTTGGCAACAAAGCAGGAAGTTTCACAGAAAAGCCATGCTGAAGTCACCTTGTTTCATGAAGATGAAGTCTAGGCCTCTGCGGTTTTGCAAAACCACTTGTGGTAGAGTTCTACCTGATTCTCAAATCTGGAGAGGAAATTTTCTGAGTGTCCTAAGTCCATATCTATTTGGGCACTAAGCTTCTTGAAAATTTTGTTTCCCACTATGAGGGACAAGTTACTAATGGCCAGTGAACCTGCTACTCCCGTTCCTACTAATAGAGGGACAAGGAGTGTGCAGGGCCTCCCTCTTTATAGTCCTGGATCTGGGTCATGGTGCTCCTGATCAAAGTGCTCCCATCCCTCTTCCTTACTGTATATATACAGAGAAACTATGTGGATTGTACACAGAGGATCCTTCCCCTCTGACTCTTTACCTGGTCAGAAGACATACATGTAGTTAGTCTGGTAATATGTGCTGGCCCAACTTTCACTTGTTTCTATGACCAATTTGATCAGGGTCTTCTTTATGGTTGTGTCCATGCTTTCTGCACATCCTGAACTTTGTGACCTACAGGCACAGTGTAATTTTCAATTGATTTTTAATACTTTTGCAAAATTTTGGCCATGAAGGTCAGGCCATTGTCAGACTCCAGGGTGAGGGCTGGCCAACCTAGGAATTAACTCTTGAAGAGGTTTCTTGGTCACTATGGAGCTTGTCTCAGTTCATGTAGGAAAGGCTTCCAGCCATCCCAAGAATGTGTCTATAAATACTAAAAGATACTTGTACCTGAAAACAGTTCATTTAAATCTCAGTAAAGTCCACTTCCCAATGCTCCCCAAGGGTGGTGCTGTGAACACATGTTGCTTCTGGGGCTCTTCTCCTTCCTTTAGGATTCACCTGGGCACAGACAGGACACCTAGATACAATTTCTTTGACCACTTGGTCCAGCTGGGGCATGTAACACCTGGGTCTGAGAAGTTCAGTAGCTCTTGTCTTAAATTCAATTTACCAGCCTCTTTCACTATCAGTGCAGTGCCAGTCCTTGATGAGTTGTTTGATGGCATTGAGTCACTAATGTCGTCCAGGGATGCAGGAGGAAGGGTCTCCCATCCAGGAAAGTCCACCACATTTTTTTTTTTTCTGTTTCATATTTTTCTGTTGTGTCCATTTTTCTTCTGCTGGTGTGTAGATGGGTTTGTGGGGCAGGCTCAGTTTTAGCATCATGACCAGAACCTGGAGAGGCCCCAATGGTTCTACGACTACTTTCCATGCATCCATATCCACTGTCCAATTTCCCCATGCCTCAGGGGATTTCCCCTTTTGATGTCCCTTACAGTGTACGATAGCCATTTTCTTGGGTAGCCAGATGGCTTCCTACAGGGTCAAGATCTTCCTTTGTTCTTTTGTTCTTTCTAGCTGAGGTAAAGAGCCCTCTCTTCCAATATAATGCACCATGCACATAGGCAGTGGTAAAAGTATACTGACTGTATATACAGTGATGGGTTTGTCCTTTCCCCATTGGAATGCTTGTGTCAGGGCCATGAGTTCAGCCTCTGGGCAGAAGTTACTCCATTGAAGCACTGGGCCCAGATAGTCTAATCTTTTGTGACCTGAGGTCATTCTGCATGAAACTGTTTTCATCATTATGCAAACCTCAACCTATTCTGGCAGGGGAACATGAGTTATGTCTAGGCTGACTGGATCTGGTCAGTCACCTTAATAGTCATGCACTGGTTGTTCCGGATCATCATCAGCAACAGGGATGGTGGGTTGAGGATTGAAGCCCTGTAAAACCTTATGCAGGATTGATCTAGGAAAAGTACTTGGTAGTGAGTCACTTGGGCATCCATCTTTCTGGGATTCCCCTAAGGAGGGCCTGACTGAATGAGGAGTAGTTAGAAAGTGCCAGGTTCTCCAGCAAGTAAGGCAGGGAGGGGAGAGTTTGGCCAGCCTGTCTCTCCTCTGGAGCTAAGCGGGATGGCGAGTGTCGACAACCCAAAAATGAACCACAGGGGGGTTGGGAGTCTCGTCAAAGAAAGGACTCAGTTTATTGCATCAGGCAGCCGCTTATATTTTGCTTGGGGGAGGGTGGAGAAAAGAAGGCCAGAGAGGAGATACATAGAGTGGGAGTAGCTTTGGGCCAATAGTAATTCGCATCTGGGTAGAGGCATTTTTAGGTCAGGCTATGCTGAGTCAATCCTATGCGAATGACTGGCCAAAGCAGGTCCCAAACTCCAGTCAGGACTCAGGGGTTTACAATAGGCCACATTCTCTAGGTGCCCACAGGGCCCAACAAGAAAGAGCTCTTGTCCTAAACTCAACTTCACCTCTTTCACTATCGGTACGTGTCAGCCACTGCCCAAATGCAAGTTTGACACAGGAGCCAGTCTCTTAGACAAATAGGCCACAGGCTGCTTTCACGGCCCCAGGGTTTGTGGTAAACCCCCTTGGCAGTATCCACAAATAAGTAGAAAGGCTTGGTGACACCTAGGAGAGCTAGAACTGTTGAGGATACATGAGCCTTCTTTAGAGCCTCAAAGACCTCCTGTTCCAGTCTCAGTCCATTTTAGGGGCTGGGTCCCTCTGAGGCTGATATATAGAGGTATTGCAATTTCTGCAAACCCTGAAATCCACAGGCAGTAATAATTAATTGCCCCCTCTCCTCCCAATTCTCTTACTTGCCTCTTCTTTGCAGTGGGACTGCAGAATGTTGAGATGCTACTCTAAGATAGCATGCATTTCCCTCCCTCTAGGTTGTACCCCAAATAGGTGACACGGGGCATACAAACTGAGATTTCTGGGCTGACACCCGCATACCCCAGGGTTTGGAGTGTCCTCCAAGATCCTTGTGCTTTCTTTACCCTCATTCCATTTCTGAGAGTAAATGACAAGTTCATTACATATAACAAGGTACTTTCTGGATGTCTCTGGGTAACTAATAAGGAGGTTTGTATTCAAGGTCTCCTCAGTTGGGTAGTTTTTAAACTTCTGCAGTAATCAATTGACCTGTGTATCTCCCCATCTTGATCAGCCAATTTGAACATGAAGCGAGGCTGACTGACTGGTACCCATGGTAAGGAGAAGAAGGAATCCTTCAAATCCAGGACTCTATAGACCTGCTTTTCTGGGAATAGGAGATTCAGAAGAGTGTAGGGATTCAGAAACATGAGGTTCATGGTCTCTAGCTGCTTGTTGATCTCCCTGAGATCCTGTGCAGGTCAGTAGTCTCGGGTTCTAGGCTTCAGAGCCAGAGTAATGAGGTGTTCAGGAAGAAATGGCAACGGGTAGAATCCCTGCTTCCCTTAGCCTGTTTATGTGCTTAGCAATTCCTTGATTTGCCTCCTGACTCATGGGATACAATCTGCTTCTCAAAGGGGTTGCTGTGCTCAGCAGCTGGATGATGATTGGAGGTCAGTGAGGAGCCAGGCTGGGAGGTTGCTCTCAGTGCATACATAAGGGAACAATTATTGCAGATCCTGCAAGTACCCTGGAGGCTGAGCATCCTTGCTAGCACTTTGTTATGGTTGCAAGAGATATTCTTCAGACAGAGGGTGAGTCACCAGAATCTTAGTTGGGTCTGGGCTACTACCAGGGTGAGAATGGCTTCTGTCTCTTCAAAAGAAATGGTGGTCCCTCATTTCCAGAGGAGGTTCCTTGCCCATAGAGGGTACAGGCAGTCTGGTATGACAAGGAAAGAAAATGAGTCACAGTACATTTCCCATGTTTACTGCCTGGGAGGTGGTTCAGGGATATGAGGTGGTTTTCCAGTTTCCCCTGAACTGACAGCTGCTGTCAAGGTGATATATATCCGAGAGGCTTTTTCAGCACTGAATGTGTGGTACCTGTGTCTAGAAAAATTAACAGGTTGCTCCTTCCCATTTTTCATTGTCACCATGGGTTCCTGGGGGCTTAAAGGAAAAAAAGGTGCCTTGACCCCATAAGTCCTCCCCAAGTTTGAGGATTGGGCACCCCCTTTCTTTTCCACCCTTTTCTCTTGGTGGGAACACTCATTCTTGCAGTGTCCCATTTCCTTAAAATAAGCACAGTGGCCCTTTCCCAATCTTTTTCTTTCTGATTGCATGCAATTTTCCTCTTCCAGGGTTCCTAACATCTGTCTGGGAGCTTCTACCACTGCTTTGGTTAGGTTTTTGTTCTGTTTATCTGCCATAGTGTCATGGTTATTGTTAACCTTTTGGGAAATCTCTAACAACTGTGACCTATTCATGCCCCCAAATTTCTTCAATTTCTGCCATTTCTTTCTTATGTCTGGAAGATGACTGCATGACAAAGGCAGTATTTATGGCATGCTGGTTTTCTGAGGCATCCTGGTCTATTTTGGGTGAAGGCTGCGGGAGATGCTCCAGAAACCAGCAGGTGATTTTGAGGTTCCCAAATCACCTCCTTACCCTACAAAGACTGGTAGACCTCCTAGCAGCTGCCTTTCTTCCTCCTAAAAGGACTTGGATAGCCACTTGTTAATGTAGAGGAATTAATTTGGGTGCTGGGGCTCCTCTGTAACCATGCCCCTGATGGTAAGAACAGTCTGGGTGTCTAAAGTTCCCCACAAAGCTAATGTACCTTAAAGGTCAGCCATTCAAGTTCAAAACAATGTCTGGAGTTGAGAAAGAGAAAGGGAGAGTAGAAAATAAAAGAAGAGAAAGAGAGACTCCATACCAGCTCTTCTTTATGAAACCTTCTTTAAAATGTTTCAGCATGCATTCAAGAGGAGTCTTCGGATAACTAGTCCTTCACCACATATTGAAACAAATGGCAAAATGACAGGCATATGAAACAGTACAGATAATGGCAAAGCAAGCATGCACAGAGACAGTGATGATCCAAACACACACAGTGCCCACCACCTACTCACAGCACCAGTTCCCAAACTTTGGGTTACAGAACGCTGAGTGACATCTCACACTAGACCCTTGGAGACCGGGTCAGTGGCCATGTTTGACCTTCCCTTAAGTGTCTGACACTGAGAGGCACTTCACCAGACTACCTCGGGGGTTTCCAGAAACAGAAACTTTTCTATGATGTTTAAAAATCTTTTGGGGTGGGGTGTTGGAGGTCACCAGAACACCAGGGGAGTGGAGACCACAGTTATTCTGGGGCTCTGGAATGTCTCAGAAGGTTCCTCATCTGGGAGTCTGTCCATATTCACTCCACTCCAGCCTCTGGGACTGGGGTTTAATTCTCTGGGGTTTCCCCAACCAGGAAAACCAAAGTAATGGGGTAATCCCACCAGAGAAGACTATTCTGACACAAAATGATGTCAAAAGAAAGACTTTAGTCAGCTGACAACTACACATGGACATTCAGTCTCAGGTGTGTAGCAAAGAGCTGTGCTTGTGAGTCATTTATACAGAAAAACTATATCAGGAGTAGATTGTTGAAGTTACCAAGCTTAGGGGATAGAAAGCCCCTCTAACAATTCCTTTCTCTAAAACAAGCCAAGCATAAAATACAGAAGCCATGAATCTGAGTTAGCTGAATAAGTTTCCGGGCAGCCAGGTACAGGCTGAGCTGACCTGTTCTCAACTTCTGCCTGGTTTAGTTGTCTGTTCACACCACTTTGAGTTAAGTTTTAACTATAGGGCTCAAGTGGGACTCATAATATGGCGTAGCTATGGACAATCTCGAGGTGCCTCATACAATACATTGTATTGTATTGTATCTTCAGGTGTTTCACCCCCCAACTCCTCCATCTCCCTGGGCTCCTGACCAGCCAGAAAGATCGACCCACGCCAGGACTCTGACCAGTCGATTACCCTGAAGGAACCTAAACATGCACCATTTTAGTTGCCAAACTTGAACAAAAAGCAACCAAGCTATGCAAATAATATAAATAGAACCAAAGTTAAATTAACCAAAAGCACAGTAGAACTTCCTACTGGACACATAACCAAAAAAACATCCATATGCTGGAAACGGCAATGCAAAAACACAAATAATAAGAAAAAAAAAGAGAATATGTCCCCAAACAGACTAATCCTCCAAAGAGCACTACAAATGAGAACCACCCCAAGTGAGCCCCAGGACACAGAATTTAAAAGAACAATTGTCAAACATGACAAAGAACTTAAAGAAAACAAAGATGAAGAACTTGAATAGCTCAAAGAGGAAAGGCAGGAGCTTGTGATGGAAGCCCAAGAATACAAAGTAAGTGGCTAATGAAATGTTGGGGTTATCATCGTCTAGATGGTCCGTTATGCATGTGTGGCCGACATCCACATGCTGTTTTGTTCTGTCTTTCTCTCCGTGGTTAGCTCCAGCAGGAGAGGGGAGGGCCTGCCAGGGTTTACCTGAGGAAATAGAAAGATAAAAACAGACAATAGACAGACAACATATCGGACTCAGGAAGCCGGAGGGAATAGACTCAATTTTTATGTTGGAACCAGGGCTTATATACTGACCCAGGCATGGGCCAGGACCCATACACACATTTGGGGGCTGGGGCAGGTAACTGGGAGGAGAGAAGCCTCAGACTAAAATCTGGATCAACATTCTTTCCTGAGAGATCAAAGGACAGCCAGACTTTCACAGGTCTGTGAGAGACAGCAGGGGTCAAGGCTGCCTAAAGAATACCTGGCAATGAAATATCAAAACCAATTCATGACTTGAAAGTGATTCACAAAAGAGATAGACTACTGGAGAGCGTAGGAACCCGGGCGCTGGGCCAGAGGATCGGAGGAGTCCCCACGGCGGCCGAGGGCGGCTGCGCCTTTGGGCAGGATACCCAGAAGCCACCTGGCGAGTAGCTTGGGAGCTGGGGCCTTGAGGGCGGGACACGGGCGCTGGGCCAGAAGGTCCAGAGAGTCCGCGGCCAGGGCGGCTGCCCTTTGGGCAGATACCCAGAAGCCACCTGGGCGAGTAGCTTGGGGCGCTGGGGCCTTGAGGGCGGGACCCGGGCGCTGGGCCAGGGTCCGGAGAGTCCGGCGGCCCAGGCGTTGCGCGCTTGGGCAGGATACCCAGAAGCCACCTGGGCGAGTAGCTTGGGAGCTGGGCCCTGAGGGCGGGTACACGGGCGCTGGGCCAGAGGGTCCGGAGAGTCCGGCGGCCAGGGCGGCTGCGCCTTTGGGCAGGATACCCAGAAGCCACCTGGGCGAGTAGCTTGGGAGCTGGGGCCTTGAGGGCGGAGACCCGGCGCTGCTGGGCAGAAAGGGTCGGAAGAGTCGCGGCGGACCAGGCGGCGCGCCTTTGGGCCGGAATACCCAGACTAAGCCACCTGGAGCGATAGCTTGTGAGTGGGGCCTGGAGGGCGGCGGACCCGGGCGCTGGCCAGAGGGTCCGGAGGGCGGAGAGTCCGGCGGCCAGGGCCGGCTGCGCTAAGCAGGTGCCGGGGCGCGGGCTGAGGCATAACACCACCCCCCCCCCTCACCCCCCCCGTGGGAACCTTCGAACAAGAAGAGAAGAGTGCTTTGGCATTCCAAATACCTAATTATAGCAACAAAATTGAAAGCCTAACTGGACTAAGTCAATACTCCCATTAAACAAGGGAGGAAGAAAGGGAATAACACAACTAACAAAAAAGTTATCTGAAGGATGGAAAGCTAAAACCGTCTGCTTATTTGTGATCTGAACCCACAAAGGGAAGCCCACATGGCAGGGACACCGAGAGAGACAACAAGGGAAAGAACACAGGATAATCCTCTCACCAGGCTCTACCAAACCTGTATGAGACAGCTACAATGGGAACACTTGGAGGAGACCAAGGAACAAGATCTTAGAGGAATAATTGCAGACATATGAGGAAATTAAAGAACATAAAGAGAATTCAGAGAGAACTAAAGAGAGAGAATGATAAAATCCTAAAAAGGACCTAGAGGGCATACAATGGACAAACATCAGAAAAGAACTAAAGGAACAATTGACAAAACGCGAGAAGGAACTAGAGGGAGAACAAAATAAGAATATAGAGAACTAACGAGAGAGAAGAAAAACTCAAAAGGACTAGAGTGGATACAATGACAAACTCAGAAAGAATAGAAAGGACACAGACCGACAACTACAGAAAGAACTAGAGAGGAGAAAAAACAAACTCCGAAAGAAGATAGTAGAAAGCCCACTGAAAAAGGAAGCAACCAATCGAAGTAATGAGCACAGAAGAAAGAGAATTGAAAGCAAAACAAGAAGAGATTGAGGAGCTCAAAAAGTAAATGGAAGTACTAAAAAAACACAGGATGAAACTGAAAAACGGAATTAGAACACACATCCAATCAAGAAGAAAGGAAAGGAAAAAAAAGCCTCAGAAGTAGAATGGTAGGAAGCACGAACAAAGAATATCAGATAGCTGGAAGATAACACAGAGCAATTAAAAAGCTCAAATAAAGACTATGAAAAATAATTAAAAATCCAAACAAACGTGGCAAACAAACCAGGAAATATGGGACACTATGAAAAGGTCAAGTCCAGTCATATCATTAGGAATAGGAAAAAGAAAAATCTCAAGAGAATAGTATGGATCAGACTTCAACAGAATAATAGATAAGAAAACTTCCCCAAGAAAAATAGACAAACCCATACACATTACAAGAAGCACATATGACCCCAAACAGACAACGATAGAAAAAAAAACACCCCCGCCATATATAGTTAAAATGCCTAGATGCCCAAAATAAAGACAAAATTGGATAGGGCTACAAAAGAAAAAACAAGAATCACATACAAAGGGCAACCCATCAGAAATTACAACTGACTTCTCGCCTCAACCATGAAAGCAAGAGAGAACATGGGAGCAAAGCATCCCAGTAGTTTAAGGGCACTAGGATGTGCCAACCCAGAATACTTCTTCCAGGCAAAAAATGTCGAACTATACTTGAAGTAGAGAGAAAAATCTTCCATGACATAAACATGATGAGGGAATAACAGGTCTGGACAACCAACTCTTCATAAAATACTTGAAGCAATTAAAAAAAAAAAAAAAAAAAATCAAAGGGAGAAGAGAGGAGAACAATACTCAAACACCTAGGAAAAAAACTATAAAAACATTAAACATAGAGACAAAAATCAGAGGCTAGAAGCCCAAATGGATATTAAAATGAAGGAAGGCAACATCCATCTTTCAATTATAACCTTAACTATTAATGGGTAAACTTCCCCAATCAAAAGGCATAAGACTGGGAGGAGATGATTCAGAAATAGGAAAACAAAACCCATCTGATATGCTGTCTACAAGAAACCCATCTCCAAATTTCACATGACGGCAAACCGATTAAGGTTGAGGGATGGAAGAAAGACAATCCACAGCAAATGGTTACCAAAAGAAGATAAGCTGGTGTGCTATTCTATATCAGACAAATAGACTTCTAAGAAAAGAAATGCAAAAGAGACAAAGAGGGCCCATACAAATCTTTATTAAAGGAACATTGACGATGAAGATTTCACTATATTAAAATAAATCATATATGCACCAAAAGTGCACCAAACTTTTATAAAGACAATTTTCAGGATTCCAAGGCACAGATTAACCACCCCAGCACACTAATACTGAGGCGGACTTCAATACCCCATTAAGTCCCCTAGACAGGATCAACATGACAAAGGATAAACAGTGAACTCGAAACTAAATGACACTAATAACACCAAATGGACCTCACAGGGACATCTAAATCGAATATTTCACCCAAAAAACAGAGAATACACTTTCTACTCAGCACCATGGAACATTCTCCAAAATAGGACCATTATACTAGGGACACCGGGAAAAACGCAACAAATATAAAAAGATTGAAATAATTTCATGCTATTCTATCCAGAACACAATGCAATCAAAACCGCATATCAACAACACAGAAATAAACCCTACATCCACAGGAAACATGGTGGAGACTCACCACTCTCCTGAATAATGAATGGGTGTCAAGAAGAAATAGAAAAAGAAATAAAAACAACTTCCGGAACTGAATGACAATGATAAAACAACAACCAGCAAACTATGGGACACTTAAAAAGTCCTCTATAAGGGAAGTTTATTGCTTCTAAGTACCTACATTAAAAAAACAGAAAGAAACACAGTGAATGACCTAACACTGGCAGTAAAAATACTTGAGAACAACAAAATGAAACCCAAACGGAGCAGACAAGAAGAAATAAAAAAACAGAGCAGAGTATCAATGAATAGAAACAAAGGAAAACATTCAAAAATCAATGAATCCAAAAGCGTGTTCTTTTGAAGAGATAAACAGGTAGATATGACAGAACTTAGCCAGTACACAAAGAAAGAGGGAACAACTCAAATCAAACAGAATCAATGAGAAAGGTGAAAACATCACAACAGACATGAAAAAATCCGACCAATTCATCGGGACATACTACAAAAACTTATACATCTACTAAGTTTGAAAACCTAGAAGAAAAATGGATGAATATCTGAAATCCTGGCAACACCAAAGCTCAACAAGAAGAATTGACAGCCTAAACAGACCAATAGACAGGAAGAAATCGGAAGATGTAATAAGTAGCCTCCCAACCAAAAAATGCCCAGGCCACGTATGGTTTCACGGCATGACAATTTTATAAAATATTTTCAAAAAGCATACAACCATTTACTACGTAAAATTTGTTAGAAGGATACAAACGTGAGGGACTTCTCCCAGAATCCTCTCTATGAGGCCAGCATCTTTACAGCTACTACCAAAAACCAGGGAAAAGATACACAACCAAAAAGAAACATTAGCACCCATCTCCCTAAATGAACACAGCTGCCAAAATTACTAAACAGGATCTGGGCAAATCGTCATACCGACTGCACATCAAGAAAATCATCTCCCACCATGACCAAGTTGGCTCAACCAGAGATGCAGGGATGGTTCAACATACGAAAATCATATAACATGCATCATACACAATCAATGGACTGACGGACAAAAACACCCACAACATATTCAATTGATGCGGAGAAAAGCCTTGACAAAATCCAGCATCCTTTCATGTTTAAAGTCCTGGACGCGGACATTGGGCCTAGAGGGTATCTTCCTCAATGTAAATCAAAGCCATATACAGGAAACCCACAGCCAAATATCATCCTAAATGGTGGTGCACGCCTTTAATCCTAGCACTCAGGAGGCAGAGGCAGGCGGATCTCTGTGAGTTCAAGGCCAGCCTGGTCTACAGAGTGAGTTCCAGGATAGCTGAGGCTACAGGGAGACCCTGTCTCAAAAAGACCAAAAAAAAAAAAAAAAGAAAGTCTTCAGTCAGCTGATGACTATATACCAGACTATTGGGTGTGTAGCACAAGGACCTGTGGTTGCAAGGTGTCAACATATCCAGGGGTGGGAAGTTTATGTTCCTAATTCCTCTTCTCTAAAAGTAAGCCAAGCAGAAAATACAGAAGCCATGAATAAGTTTCCAAGCAACCAGGTACACATTGACTTGTTC
The DNA here is from genome assembly GCA_009823505.1 of Rhizomys pruinosus. Classification (NCBI taxonomy): domain Eukaryota; kingdom Metazoa; phylum Chordata; class Mammalia; order Rodentia; family Spalacidae; genus Rhizomys; species Rhizomys pruinosus. The sequence continues at coordinate 683,061 of VZQC01015677.1, forward strand.
TCAACTTTTGCCCTAGATTAGTTGTCTGTTTCTGCATTTTGAGTTAAGTTTTAACTACTAGGCTCAGTCGGGGCTCATAATATGGTGTAGCTATGGACAATCTTGAGGTGTGTTATCACATTTCCTACTGATTCTATGAACATGTCAAATCGTAGACTCATATTGGGACAGAGGATTATAATGTCCCCAATATGTAACAGTCAAGCAATTGATCATATTGTTCTCTTAGGACCAGGAGTTTTATTGCATTAACTCATTGCTTAATATAGTTAGCTAGTTGGGGGACCACGGGAGGGAAAGAACCCCATGTAGAGCAAAAGTACAGGATTGATAGTCATTTGGGATTGCCAAGGAGGAACTTTTGAGCCCTTCCTTAAGGAAAACATGACATCTTTTTAGGAAAAAAAAATCCTACAATTCAAGTGATATGTGTACATATATATATATATAAAACTGTATATATTTTGAAGCAATACAAGTTAGAACAACAACAAAAGAACTGGGGGAAAAAAGACTCTGGAAAGACTCAGAAAAAGATACAAGACATGTATGGCAGAGTGCAGGGACTCAGGTGGGATGGGTGGCAGGGAAAGGGAAGTGACTCTAAATTCGATTGAGAAATGTGTATGATGTATGGAAAACATTTAATAACAATAAAAAAAATTTAAAACAAAAAAAAGAAATGGACCTTTTATTAAAATATGAAAATACAACAAGTAATAAGTACATTTTTAAAATTTTTTATTTATTTTTGTTGGTGTATGAATGTACTGTCTGCATGCAGGTCTGTGCACCCGTGTCGTGCAATGCCGCGGAGGTCAGAAGAGGGTCTCGGATTCCCCTGGAACTGAANAAATTTATATTAAAAATATATAGTTAGCTAGGCAGTTAATAGATGAGTGGCCTAGCTAGGGCCAAGAGTATGTTACTGAGCCATGGAAACTGAGAAGATGGAGATGGATACCAGTTGTTTGACTCTAGTTTAGCTTTCCTTAGGTTATTTTTTGACTAGTGCTAGGCTTTCCCTAATAATTCTGGGCTGCTTGGCAACAAAGCAGGAAGTTTCACAGAAAAGCCATGCTGAAGTCACCTTGTTTCATGAAGATGAAGTCTAGGCCTCTGCGGTTTTGCAAAACCACTTGTGGTAGAGTTCTACCTGATTCTCAAATCTGGAGAGGAAATTTTCTGAGTGTCCTAAGTCCATATCTATTTGGGCACTAAGCTTCTTGAAAATTTTGTTTCCCACTATGAGGGACAAGTTACTAATGGCCAGTGAACCTGCTACTCCCGTTCCTACTAATAGAGGGACAAGGAGTGTGCAGGGCCTCCCTCTTTATAGTCCTGGATCTGGGTCATGGTGCTCCTGATCAAAGTGCTCCCATCCCTCTTCCTTACTGTATATATACAGAGAAACTATGTGGATTGTACACAGAGGATCCTTCCCCTCTGACTCTTTACCTGGTCAGAAGACATACATGTAGTTAGTCTGGTAATATGTGCTGGCCCAACTTTCACTTGTTTCTATGACCAATTTGATCAGGGTCTTCTTTATGGTTGTGTCCATGCTTTCTGCACATCCTGAACTTTGTGACCTACAGGCACAGTGTAATTTTCAATTGATTTTTAATACTTTTGCAAAATTTTGGCCATGAAGGTCAGGCCATTGTCAGACTCCAGGGTGAGGGCTGGCCAACCTAGGAATTAACTCTTGAAGAGGTTTCTTGGTCACTATGGAGCTTGTCTCAGTTCATGTAGGAAAGGCTTCCAGCCATCCCAAGAATGTGTCTATAAATACTAAAAGATACTTGTACCTGAAAACAGTTCATTTAATCTCAGTAAAGTCCACTTCCCAATGCTCCCCAAGGGTGGTGCTGTGAACACATGTTGCTTCTGGGGCTCTTCTCCTTCCTTTAGGATTCACCTGGGCACAGACAGGACACCTAGATACAATTTCTTTGACCACTTGGTCCAGCTGGGGCATGTAACACCTGGGTCTGAGAAGTTCAGTAGCTCTTGTCTTAAATTCAATTTACCAGCCTCTTTCACTATCAGTGCAGTGCCAGTCCTTGATGAGTTGTTTGATGGCATTGAGTCACTAATTGTCTTCCTAGGGATGGCAGGAGGAAGGGTCTCCCATCCAGGAAAGTCCACCACTTTTTTTTTTTTCTGTTTCATATTTTTCTGTTGTGTCCATTTTTCTTCTGCTGGTGTGTAGATGGGTTTGTGGGGCAGGCTCAGTTCTAGCATCATGACCAGAACCTGGAGAGGCCCCAATGGTTCTACGACTACTTTCCATGCATCCATATCCACTGTCCAATTTCCCCATGCCTCAGGGGATTTCCCCTTTTGATGTCCCTTACAGTGTACGATAGCCATTTTCTTGGGTAGCCAGATGGCTTCCTACAGGGTCAAGATCTATCCTTTGTTCTTTATGTTCTTTCTAGCTGAGGTAAAGAGCCCTCTCTTCCAATATAATGCACCATGCACATAGGCAGTGGTAAAAGTATACTGACTGTATATACAGTGATGGGTTTGTCCTTTCCCCATTGGAATGCTTGTGTCAGGGCCATGAGTTCAGCCTCTGGGCAGAAGTTACTCCATTGAAGCACTGGGCCCAGATAGTCTAATCTTTTGTGACCTGAGGTCATTCTGCATGAAACTGTTTTCATCATTATGCAAACCTCAACCTATTCTGGCAGGGGAACATGAGTTATGTCTAGGCTGACTGGATCTGGTCAGTCACCTTAATAGTCATGCACTGGTTGTTCCGGATCATCATCAGCAACAGGGATGGTGGGTTGAGGATTGAAGCCCTGTAAAACCTTATGCAGGATTGATCTAGGAAAAGTACTTGGTAGTGAGTCACTTGGGCATCCATCTTTCTGGGATTCCCCTAAGGAGGGCCTGACTGAATGAGGAGTAGTTAGAAAGTGCCAGGTTCTCCAGCAAGTAAGGCAGGGAGGGGAGAGTTTGGCCAGCCTGTCTCTCCTCTGGAGCTAAGCGGGATGGCGAGTGTCGACAACCCAAAAATAATCACATGGGGGTTGGGAGTCTCGTCAAAGCAAGGACTCAGTTTATTGCATCAGGCAGCCGCTTATATTTGCTTGGTGGGAGGGGTGGAGAAAAGAAGGCCAGAGAGGAGATACATAGAGTGGAGAGATAGCTTTGGGCCAATAGTAATTCGCATCTGGGTAGAGGCATTTTTAGGTTGGGCTATGCTGAGTCACTCCTGTGTGGAAGTGACCAGCCAAAGGCAGGTCGTCAAACTCCAGTCAGGCTCAGGGGATTACAGTAGGCCACATTCTGTAGGGCCCACAGGGCCCAACAAGAAAGAGCTCTTGTCCTAAACTCAACTTCACCTCTTTCACTATCGGTACAGTGTCAGCCACTGCCCAAATGCAAGTTTGACACAGGAGCCAGTCTCTTAGACAAATAGGCCACAGGCTGCTTTCACGGCCCCAGGGTTTGTGGTAAACCCCCTTGGCAGTATCCACAAATAAGTAGAAAGGCTTGGTGACACCTAGGAGAGCTAGAACTGTTGAGGATACATGAGCCTTCTTTAGAGCCTCAAAGACCTCCTGTTCAGTCTCAGTCCATTTTAGGGGCTGGGTCCCTCTGAGGCTGATATATAGAGGTATTGCAATTTCTGCAAACCCTGAAATCCACAGGCAGTAATAATTAATTGCCCCCTCTCCTCCCAATTCTCTTACTTGCCTCTTCTTTGCAGTGGGGATCTGCAGAATTGTTGAGATGCTACTCTAAGATAGCATGCATTTCCCTCCCTCTAGGTTGTACCCCAAATAGGTGACACGGGGCATACAAACTGAGATTTCTTGGCTGACACCCCATACCCCAGGGTTTGGAGTGTCTCCAAGAGTCCTTGGGTGGCTTTCTTATACTCCTCTTCCATTTCTGAGGTAATGACAAGTTCATTACTATAACAAGGTACTTTCTGGATGTCTCTGGGTAAACTATAGGAGGTTTGTATTCAAGGTCTCCTCAGTTGGGTAGTTTTTAAACTTCTGCAGTAATCAATTGACCTGTGTATCTCCCCATCTTGATCAGCCAATTTGAACATGAAGCGAGGCTGACTGACTGGTACCCATGGTAAGGAGAAGAAGGAATCCTTCAAATCCAGGACTCTATAGACCTGCTTTTCTGGGAATAGGAGATTCAGAAGAGTGTAGGGATTCAGAAACATGAGGTTCATGGTCTCTAGCTGCTTGTTGATCTCCCTGAGATCCTGTGCAGGTCAGTAGTCTCGGGTTCTAGGCTTCAGAGCCAGAGTAATGAGGTGTTCAGGAAGAAATGGCAACGGGTAGAATCCCTGCTTCCCTTAGCCTGTTTATGTGCTTAGCAATTCCTTGATTTGCCTCCTGACTCATGGGATACAATCTGCTTCTCAAAGGGGTTGCTGTGCTCAGCAGCTGGATGATGATTGGAGGTCAGTGAGGAGCCAGGCTGGGAGGTTGCTCTCAGTGCATACATAAGGGAACAATTATTGCAGATCCTGCAAGTACCCTGGAGGCTGAGCATCCTTGCTAGCACTTTGTTATGGTTGCAAGAGATATTCTTCAGACAGAGGGTGAGTCACCAGAATCTTAGTTGGGTCTGGGCTACTACCAGGGTGAGAATGGCTTCTGTCTCTTCAAAAGAAATGGTGGTCCCTCATTTCCAGAGGAGGTCCTTGCCCAGTAGAGGTACAGGCAGTCTGGTATGACAAGGAAAGAATGAGTCACAGTACATTTCCCATGTTTACTGCCTGGGAGGTGGTTCAGGGATATGAGGTGGTTTTCCAGTTTCCCCTTGAACTGACAGCTGCTGTCAAGGTGATATATATCCGAGAGGCTTTTTCAGCACTGAATGTGTGGTACCTGTGTCTAGAAAAATTGAACAGGGTTGCTCCTTCCCAATTTTCATTGTCACCATGGGTTCCTGGGGGCTTAAAGGAAAAAAAGGTGCCTTGACCCCATAAGTCCTCCCCAAGTTTGAGGATTGGGCACCCCCCTTTCTTTTCCCTTTTCTCTTGGTGGGAACACTCATTCTTGCAGTGTCCCATTTCCTTAAAATAAGCACAGTGGCCCTTTCCCAATCTTTTTCTTTCTGATTGCATCAATTTTCCTCTTCCAGGGTTCCTAACATCTGTCTGGGAGCTTCTACCACTGCTTTGGTTAGGTTTTTGTTCTGTTTATCTGCCATAGTGTCATGGTTATTGTTAACCTTTTGGGAAATCTCTAACAACTGTGACCTATTCATGCCCCCAAATTTCTTCAATTTCTGCCATTTCTTTCTTATGTCTGGAGATGACTGCATGACAAAGGCAGTATTTATGGCATGCTGGTTTTCTGAGGCATCCTGGTCTTTTTGGGTGAAGGCTGCTGGGAGATGCTCCAGAAACGCAGCAGGTGATTTTTGAGGTTCCCAAATCACCTCACTTACCCTACAAAGACTGGTAGACCTCCTAGCAGCTGCCTTTCTTCCTCCTAAAAGGACTTGGATAGCCACTTGTTAATGTAGAGGAATTAATTTGGGTGCTGGGGCTCCTCTGTAACCATGCCCCTGATGGTAAGAACAGTCTGGGTGTCTAAAGTTCCCCACAAAGCTAATGTACCTTAAAGGTCAGCCATTCAAGTTCAAAACAATGTCTGGAGTTGAGAAAGAGAAAGGGAGAGAGAAATAAAAGAGAGAAAGAGAGACTCCATACCAGCTCTTCTTTATGAAACCTTCTTTAAAATGTTTCAGCATGCATTCAAGAGGAGTCTTCGGATAACTAGTCCTTCACCACATATTGAAACAAATGGCAAAATGACAGGCATATGAAACAGTACAGATAATGGCAAAGCAAGCATGCACAGAGACAGTGATGATCCAAACACACACAGTGCCCACCACCTACTCACACACCAGTTCCCAAACTTTGGGTTACAGAACGCTGAGTGACATCTCACACTAGACCCTTGGAGACCGGGTCAGTGGCCATGTTTGACCTTCCCTTAAGTGTCTGACACTGAGAGGCACTTCAGCCAGACTTACCTCCGGGGGTTTCCAGAAACAGATAACTTTCTATGATGTTTAAAAATCTTTTGGGGTAGGGTGTTGGAGGTCACCAGAACACCAGGGGAGTGGAGACCACAGTTATTCTGGGGCTCTGGAATGTCTCAGAAGGTTCCTCATCTGGGAGTCTGTCCATATTCACTCCACTCCAGCCTCTGGGACTGGGGTTTAATTCTCTGGGGTTTCCCCAACCAGGAAAACCAAAGTAATGGGGTAATCCCACCAGAGAAGACTATTCTGACACAAAATGATGTCAAAAGAAAGACTTTAGTCAGCTGACAACTACACAGTGGACATTCAGTCTCAGGTGTGTAGCAAGGAGCTGTGCTTGTGAGTCATTTTATACAGAAAAACTATATCAGGAGTAGATTGTTGAAGTTACCAAGCTTAGGGGATAGAAAGCCCCTCTAACAATTCCCTTTCTCTAAAAGCAAGCCAAGCAAAAAATACAGAAGCCATGAATCTGAGTTAGCTGAATAAGTTTCCGGGCAGCCAGGTACAGGCTGAGCTGACCTGTTCTCAACTTCTGCCTGGTTTAGTTGTCTGTTCACACACTTTGAGTTAAGTTTTAACTATAGGGCTCAAGTGGGACTCATAATATGGCGTAGCTATGGACAATCTCGAGGTGCCTCATACAATACATTGTATTGTATTGTATCTTCAGGTGTTTCACCCCCCCCACTCTCCATCTCCCTTGGCTCCTGACCAGCCAGAAAGATCGACCCAGCCAGGACTCTGACCAGTCGATTACCCTGAATGAACCTAAAACATGCACCATTTTAGTTGCCAAACTTGAACAAAAAGCAACCAAGCTATGCAAATAATATAAATAGAACCAAAGTTAAATTAACCAAAAGCACAGTAGAACTTCCTACTGGACACATAACCATCAAAGAACATCCATATGCTGAAACGGCAATGCAAAAACACAAATAATAGAAAAAAAAAAGAGAATAGGTCCCCAACAAAACAGACTAATCCTGCCAAAGAGCACTACAATGAGAACCACCCTGAAGAGCCCCAGGACACAGAATTTAAAAGAACAATTGTAAACATGATCAAAGAACTTAAAGAAAACAAAGATGAAGAACTTGAATAGCTCAAAGAGGAAAGGCAGGAGCTTGTGATGGAAGCCCAAGAATACAGAAATAAGTGGCTTAATGAAATGTTGGGGTTTATCATCGTCTGAGTGGTCCTTTATGCATGTGTGGCCGACATCCACATGCTGTTTGTTGTTCTTCTCTCCTTGGTTTAGCTCCAGCAAGGAGAGGGGAGGGCCTGCCAGGGATTTTACCTGAGGAAATAGAAAGATAAAAACAGACATATAGACAGACACACATATGCGGACTCAGGGAAGGCCTGAGGGAATAGACTCAATTTTATTGTTGGAACTCAGGGCTTATATACTGACCCAGGCATGGGCCAGGACCCATACACACAATTGGGGGCTGGGGCAGGTAACTGGGAGGAGAGAACCTCAGACTAAAATCTGGATCAACATTCTTTCCTGAGAGATCAAAGGACAGTCCAGACTTTCACAGGTCTGTGAGAGACAGCAGGGGTCAAGGCTGCCTAAAGAATACCTGGCAATGAAATATCAAAACCAATTCATGACTTGAAAAGTGATTCACAAAAGAGATAGACATACTGGAGAGCGGGACCCGGGCGCTGGGCCAGAGGGTCCGGAGAGTCCGGCGGCCAGGGCGGCTGCGCCTTTGGGCAGGATACCCAGAAGCCACCTGGGCGAGTAGCTTGGGAGCTGGGGCCTTGAGGGCGGGACACGGGCGCTGGGCCAGAGGGTCCGGAGAGTCCGGCGGCCAGGGCGGCTGCGCCTTTGGGCAGGATACCCAGAAGCCACCTGGGCGAGTAGCTTGGGAGCTGGGGCCTTGAGGGCGGGACACGGGCGCTGGGCCAGAGGGTCCGGAGAGTCCGGCGGCCAGGGCGGCTGCGCCTTTGGGCAGGATACCCAGAAGCCACCTGGGCGAGTAGCTTGGGAGCTGGGGCCTTGAGGGCGGGACACGGGCGCTGGGCCAGAGGGTCCGGAGAGTCCGGCGGCCAGGGCGGCTGCGCCTTTGGGCAGGATACCCAGAAGCCACCTGGGCGAGTAGCTTGGGAGCTGGGGCCTTGAGGGCGAGACCCGGGGCTGGGCCAGAAAGGGTCCGGAGAGTCGGCGGCCAGGCGGCTGCGCCTTTGGGCGGATACCCAGAAGCCACCTGGGCGAGTAGCTTGGAGCTGGGGCCTGGAGGGCCGGACCCGGGCGCTGGCAGAGGGCCAGAGGGCCAGAGTCCGGCGCCAGGCGGCTGCGCCCTTATAGCAGGCTGCCCGGGGCGGGGCTGAGCAGCATAACACCCCCCCCCCCCTACCACCCCCCGTGGGAGAACCTTCGAACAAGAAGAGAAGAGTGCTTTGGCATTCCAATACCTAATTATAGCAACAAAATTGAAAAGCCTAACTAGGATAAGTCAATACTCCCATAAACAAGGAGGAGGAAGGGAGATAACACAACAATACAAAAAAGTTATCTGAAGGATGGAAAGCTAAAACCGTCTGCTTATTTGTGATCTAAACCACAAAGGGAAGCCCACATGGCCAGGGACACGAGAGGGACAACATGGGAAAGAACACAGGATAATCCTCCACCAAGCTCTACCAAACCTGTATGGAGACAGCTACAATGGGAACACTTGGAGGAGACCAAGGAACAGATCTGAGAGGAATAATTGCAGACACTATGAAGAGAAATTAAAGAACATCCAAAGAGGAATTCAGAGGAGAACTAAAGAGAGAGAATGATAAAATTCCTAAAAAGGACCTAGAGGTACAATGGACAAACATCAAAAAGAAACTAAGGAAAACAAGATTGACAAATCGCCGAGAAGAACTAGAGGGAGAAAAAATAAAGAATATAGAGAACATAACAGAGAGAGAAGAAACTCCAAAAGGACTTAGAGGATACAATGACAAACTTCAGAAAGAAAAAGGACACAGACCACAATCACAGAAAGAACTAGAGGGAGAAAAAACAAACTCCGAAAAGAAGATAGTAGAAAGCCACTGAAAAAGGAAAGCACACCAAGAAGAAGTGAGCACCTAAGAAAGAGATTGCAGAAGCACAAACAGAAGAGATTGGAGGAGCTCAAAAAGTGAAATGGAAGTACTAAAAAAAACACAGGATGAAACTAAAAACGGAATTAGAACACACATCCAATCAAGAAGAAAGGAAAGGCAAAAAAAGCCTCAGAAGTAGAATGGTAGGAAGCACGAACAAGGAATATCAGAACTGGAAGATTAACACAGAGCAATTAAAAAGCTCAAATAAAGACTATGAAAAATAGTTAAAAATAAAACAAACGTGGCAAACAAACCAGGAAATATGGGACACTATGAAAAGGTCAAACACGTCATTCATTAGGAATAGGAAAAAAGAAGAAATCTCAGAGAAATAGTATTGGATCAGACTTTCAACAGAATAATAGATAATAGAGAAACTTCCCCTAAAAAAATAGACAAACCATACAAATTACAAGAAGCACATATGGACCCCAAACAGACAACGATCTAGAAAAGAAACACCCCACGACATATATAGTTAAAAGCCTAGATGCCCAAAATAAAGACAAAATTGATAGGGCTACAAAAGAAAAAACAAGAGTCACATACAAGGGCAACAACCCATCAGAATTACAACTGACTCTCGCTCAAACCATGAAAGCAAGAAGAACTGGAGCAAAGCTATCCCAGTGTTTAAGGACACTAGGATATGCCAACCCAGAATACTTCTACCAGGCAAAAATGTCGAACTATACTTGAAGTAGAGAGAAAAATCTTCCATGACATAAACAATGATGGGAATATCAGGTCTGGACAAACCAACTCTTCTATAAATACTTGAAGCAATTAAAAAAAAAAAAAACAAAGGGAGAAGAGAGGATGAACAATACTCAAACACCTAGGAAAAGAAACTATAAAAACATAAACATAGAGAAAAAATCAGAGGCCTAGAAGCCAAATGGATATATAAAATGACAGGAAGACAACATCATCTTTCAATTATAACCTTAATATTAATGGGTTTAAACTTCCCCAATCAAAAGGCATAGACTGGGAGAGATGGATTCAAAAAAAATAGGAAAAAAAACCCATTCGATATGCTGGTCTACAAGAAACCCATCTCCAAATTTCCATGACGGCAAACCATTTAAGGTGAAGGGATGGAAGAAAGTATCATCCACAGCAAAATGGTAACCAAAAAAGAAAGCAGGTGTGCTATTCTATATCAGACAAAATAGGACTCTAAAGCAAAAGAAATGCAAAAAGAGACAAAGAGGGCCACTACAATCTTTATTAAAGGAAACATTGACGATGAAGATTTCTAATTAAAATCAAATCTCTATGCACCAAACAACCAAACTTTTATAAAGACATTTTTCAGGATTTCAAGTGCACAGATTAACCAACCCCGCACACTAATACAGGGGACTTCAATACCCCATTAAGTCCCCTAGACAGGTACAACAGGACAAAGGATAAACAGATGACGACTTCGAACTAAATGACACTAATAACACCAAAATGGACCTTCACAGGACATCTAAATCCGAATATTTCACCCAAAACACAGAGAATACACTTTCTACTCAGCAACTCATGGAACATTCTCCAAAATAGGACCATATACTAGGGACACGGGAAAAACGCAACAAATATAAAAAGATTGAAAATATTTCATGCCTATTCTATCCAGAACACAATGCAATAAAAACCCATATCAACCACACAGAAATAAACTCCTACATCCTACAGGAAACATGGAGACTACCCCACTCTCCTGGAATAATGATGGGTTGTCAAGAAAAATAGAATAAAGAAATAAAATACAACATTCCGAACTGAATGACAATGATAAACAACACAGCAAATCTATGGGACACTTAAAACGAGTCCTCATAGAGGGAAGTTATAGCTTCTAAGTACCTACATTAAAAAAACAGAAAGAAACACAGTGAATGACCTAACACTTGCAGTCTAAAAATACTTGAGAACAAAAAATGAAACCCTAAACGGAGCAGACAAGAAGAAAGAAAAAAACAGAGCAGAGTATCAATGAATAGAAACAAAGAAAACATTACAACAAAATCAATGAATCCAAAAGCGTTCTTTGAAAGAGATAAACAGTAGATATGACAGACTTAGCCCAGTTACCAAAGAAAGATGGGAACAACTCCAAATCAAACAGATATCAATTGATGAAAGGGGAAACATCACAACAGACATGAAAAAATCCGACAATTCATCACGGGACTATACTTCAAAAACTTATACATCTATACTAAGTTTGAAAACCTAGAAGAAAGAATGGATGAATATCTGAAATCCGGGCAACACCAAAGCTCAACAAGAAGAATTGACAGCCTAAAAAGACCAATAACACAGGAAGAAATCGGAAGATTGTAATAAGAGCCTCCCAACCAAAAAATGCCCGGCCACGATGGTTTCACGGCAGAAGAATTTTATGAAATATTTTCAAAAAGCATACCAACCATTATATTACTGTAAAATTTGTTAGAAGGATACAAAACGGAGGGACTATCTCCCAGAATCCTCTATGAGGCCAGCATCTTACCGCTACTACCAAAACCAGGGAAAAGATACAAACCAAACAAGAGAATATATAGACCCATCTCCCTAATGAAACACAAGATGCCAAAATTCTAAACAGGATCTGGCAAATCTCATACCGACCACATCAAGAAAATCATCCCCACCATGACCAAGTTGGCATCAACCAGTAGATGCAGGGATGGTTCAACATACGAAAATCATAAACATGCATCATACACATCTCAATGGACTGAAGGACCAAAAAAACCCAGAAACATATGTCAATTGATAGCGAGAGAAAAGCCTTGACAAAATCCAGCATCCTTTCATGTTTAAAGTCCTGGACGCGGAATTGGGCCTAGAAGGGATCCATTCCTCAATGTAAATCAAAGCCCTAATACAGGAAACCCACAGCCAAATATCATCCTAAATG
>VZQC01015677.1:697585-735085 GCA_009823505.1 Rhizomys pruinosus
TGCAACAAGGGTTTTGATTAGAGTTTTCTTGCCTCCCCCCCCCATTAGAACAAGAGAAAATATGTGATGATGATGTCATTTTCCAACTGTAAATTGGAGACAACTATTTATAAGGTAATCTCTTATATAAAACCGGTTAAAAATTGCTTCCTTAATTGACAATAGACATAAGAAACCTGTTGAAAAAGGATTTTATAACTCTGTTCAGAACTCCAGAATTATACAATACTAAAGTTCCTGGGCTATGCAAGCTTAAGGCAATATTCATTTAATGCAGGATCTCTTGATGACATTCAGCAATGATGTTCTACCAGGGGGATGTGGCCAGGGGATCCAAGGCCCACAAAAGGTAGGGCTCCTTTGCCCCTAAATTGTTCGGGATTACCTGCAGGATGAGAGGCGATTAGACCCTCTGCTTGCCGAAAGAGGCCTGACTGTTAACTATGGGACGGATTATTGAGACCGGCAACATTGCAGGGTTACAGTATGGTCTCTGAATGCCCGAGGAAGTGTTCCCAAAGGCCACTTAAACAATAAGAGCAATATGCGGGTCTCCCTGGAGTCAAGCGCAAACTCCACCATCAAGCATCAGCTACACTTCACTGCTGGGGAATTATGTTCAGCAGAGGGCAGCCTAGGTGTGGCCATGTGTTTATCCCAAATCTAATTTGGCTGTTGAGCTCTCTCTTGAGAGGAATAACACCCAGGCTGATGCCACAAGTCCTTACATCTTCCCCAGGTTAGGAGATGTTACTAAGGCCACAGTAAGACCCTGTTATATTTCTTCAGGGGGTAAAAAATTTAAATTCTGATGTAATTATAACATAATCACTCCAAACATTAATTGTCTCATCGCAAAAGTAACTCCTCATCAACTATTGTGTCTGCTTCAAAATCACCTTATATATTCTAATTGGCTTGTGCCTTCTTAGTTGGATGCAAGGTTACTTCCTGAACAAACCTGTCAGCCCATGAAGTAGGAAAACAGCCAGAATTGACCAGGAATCCAAAGTCAAGAGCTCCAGAGAGAGAGGACATTTTTTACTTCCATCCACCTGTGCCCCTTTCTCGTAAGGCCTATGGGAACCAATTCTGCGGAATGAGGGGCGTGGTAGAATGTAAAGGCTTGCGATTGGGTGGTGATTGGGTGAAACTACAGCGATGTAGTCTGGGACACTCATTTGATCAATTCTTATTTGAACTAACAACCTGTCACCTGCCACTGAATGGTTGGGGACTTGGGGGTTTGGGCTCAACAGTCTATAGATTGGTTTGGCACGAAGGATGCTTATTACTCATGGATTATCACTTATAGCCTAAAATAATGGAAAAAAAAAAAACCTGAAAGATGCAGGAACAGGGTTATTAGGCAGAATACATGATCTCTGGGTGGGTGGGGGGATAAGGGAAAGGGAAATATGCCTGATCTGAATTGGAAAATGATGTATAAAATGCACAAACCATCAATAAAAATTAAATAAAAAAAAACCATTAAAAAAAAAAAAAGAGATAGACATAGTGAAGAAAACCCAAATGGAAATTAACACAAGATTGAAAACTCAATAAACCAACTGGAAACAACAGCAGAAAGCCTAAAAGCAGAATGAATGAAACAGAAAACAAAATATCAAGACTGGATCTAGACTCCTCAAGCAAAGACTAAATCAAATTTCAAAAAACATAGGAATACGTGGAACAACATGAAAAGACAAAATCTACTAATTATATATATATAGGAATGAGAAGAATCTCAGGCCAATAGCATTATTGTATAAGCTTCCTCATACAACAGAGTGAGGTGCACACAGAAGGCCACAACTCGTCAAGTTTTAAAGGATAAGAGACTGCAGAGTGTGTATCCCTGGATAGGACTCCTATATTAAACCTCATTCTCCCATGGCTCAGGGACTATTGTAGAAGAGGAGGGTGAAAGACTGTAAGAATTGGGGCTGGTTCATGAACACGGGTAGCAGAGGCTTTCAGGCCACTTGAAGCTTGAACATGTCCACTTGTGGTAATGGTGGTATTGAACACAGGACCCATGCCAACTCAATTAAACAAGACTAAGAAATTATTGGAGACTGATTGCTACTGGGTAAAGGAGAGCATATCTTTCTTATGCTCTCTAGATGGGGTGACTAGATGCCAGTGGAGGCGTTTTTACTGAAGGACATCTGGGTACAAATGACTGACTGAATAGGACCCAACATATGTGATGGAATATGTGAGTTCTGTTGGGGGGTTGGAAGGGCATAGATAGACAGGGTCTAACCTTGAATAAGAACAGTTGTTTGAAATTACAAAAGCTCAATAAGAAGTTGTAAAAAAATGAACTTAGCAAATTTTTATAAATAATGAATAATTAGTACTAATCAATATTAATAATCATATTAATGATCATAGTCTTTATTAATATGCAATTAACTACATATTGGTAAATTAATAACAGAATATATGTATTTGTTTTGATATATATGTTTTGTAATTGTTAATTATGCATAATAGATTTCATTATGCTTTCATTCACGTACATAATATATTTTTATCATACTCATGGCCATTACCCCCTTTTTGCTCCCCTTCCATTCCCGCTGATCCCCATATCCTTACTAGCCTTTTTTCTATTTTCACAGGTGATTTTTGTGACCAATTAGATCATATTAGGATTTCCTACAGGATGCTGGGTGAGAGATTATTTACAAGAGCATGGACTCTATACTAATGATTGAAGAAAATGTCTCTCTTCCTTAATGACCATTAACTACTATTCATAGATACTAAAGGAGGTGTAGATGATTATAAGGTCATTTCCCTATAAATCCTCAGGGAGACATGGGGATAATGACAGGCCTGGATTTGTGCAGGTCGTGTGCTGGTAAACATAACTGCTGTGAGATCAAGAATGTAGAGGGGATGCCATACTCTGAAGACAGAGCTCCTCACCACTCTACCACTTCAGCTCTTTCATTTTTTCCCCATCCTCTTCCATGTGATTTCCTGATATTTGTGTGTGTGTGTGTGTGTGTGTGTGTGCATGTGTGATCTATATGTCCTATTCATGGCTGAACAGTCAACAGTCCCTAGTTCTCAGTGCTTTGGTCAGTTACGAGTTTTTGCAGTCACTGCTGCCTACTGTAAATAGGAGGTTCTCTGACCAAACTAATGGAAGAACTAATCTAGGGATTCAACTACAATTATTTAGAAGGCAATTTGATAGTAATATTATGATAATTTAGCCAAAACAACAGAAGTTGATTCCTCATTATAGCCTATGGCTTCTTCTTTTGGCCAGAATGGATTCCTGTAGTTTTGACTGTATCACGTGTGTGCAGCCTTCCATGAGGTGTTCTTCCCCTTTGGAGCAGGGCTTGTAGAACCTGGGTCTAAGCCCTGGTATGGAGGGCTGGAGGGGAAGGATTTGGAAGTGATGCCTGATAGATTAGGAGAGAGAGAGAGAGAAAGAGAAAGAGAGAGAGAGAGAGAGAGAGAGAGAGAGAGAGAGAGAGAGAGAGAGAAGAGAGATAGATCTGGAGACAGGAACTGGGAGCAATTCCACGAGGGAAATAACTTGGTTTATTGCTGTAATCCAGGGTTTTTATACAGAACATTGTGGGGGTTGGGACATACAGAATTGGGGGTTGGGACAAGTAGGACTTCAGGCTATATACTCCAGATCACTACAGGAATGTGACAATGCTTTGCCCAAAGCATCAAAGACAGTTGGCGCCAGGCAGGTTTTCACAGGCAAGCACGAGTTCAGCAGAGGCCCAGGCTTAGAGGTTGCTTGCTGACTCTCTAAGTGCTTCTGCCAAAAGAATCCCTACAGATTTTGTTCTATGGAGCAGGCCTTAAATCCAATCAGAAAGTGATTTGTTATTCCCATTGCTAACTCACCACTACCATACCCAGTGGGCACACTTCTTGCCTAGCCAGATGGTAACAGGGAGAGTCCACAGCTGAATAATATCCTGGATGATGACAATTCTTCCTCTGCATCCTGTATCATCCTCTATATCATCAGGGAAGAAGCTTCCATCTTAGTTTATCTTGATTTCCTGATATCTTGCAATCAAAGTGCATTGTTTCTTCAACAATGGGATATTACCATTTATTTCTGCTGGGCAACTCTCTGACATAGCATATGTCATAATCCTCCCCAACCTTCCTCTTTGCTATTTCCTTGCTTCCTACTTTAAACCGTCACTCCTAGTATCTGTCCCTTCCACTTTCATATTACATTTTTTCTATCCCCCATCACAACATCTTCCTTCTCATGGGCCAATTTCTAGTTTCCTAGCCCCCACCTCCTATCAATGTATACATATAAAAATCAACACCTAGAACCCACATATGGTGGGAAACATTCAGCACTTTTCTCTCTGACCCTGGGCTAATTCAGTTAACACCATTTTAAAATTTTAAATTATTTTTTATGTGTATGTGTATACTGTCTGCATGTAGGTTGGTGCACCCATGTCATGCAATGCCTCGGAGGTCAGAAGAGGGCGTTGGATTCCCCTGGAACTGGAGTTAAAGACGGTTCTTAGCTGCCATGTGGGTGCTGGGAATCAAACCCAGGTCCTCTGCAAGAGCAGTTGGGGCTCTTAACTGCTGAGCCATCTCTCCAGCCCCAACATCATTTTTATTCTACCTACCTTTTCTGCAAATTCTAGCATTTCATATTTCTTTGCAGCTGAATAAAATTCCAGTGTGTATATGTACTATATTTTCCTTATTTATTCATCTGTTGGTAGACATCTAAGCTGATTCCATTTGTTCCCTATTGGGAATAGAGCAGTAAGAAGGATGAACATGGACATATCTCTATAATAGGATTTGGCTAAAGAATTGAGAAGACAAGACCCTTCAGTTCATTAGAAATCAGCTTTATTAACTGTCCAGAACCCAGGTTGAGTTATCTTTAAAAACTGCTATTTTATGGGGCTGGACAGATAGCCTAGCGGTTAAGAGCACCGACGCTCTTGCAGAGGACCCGGGTTCGATCCCCAGCACCCACATGGCGGCTAAGAACCGTCTGTAACTCCAATTCCAGGAGAACTCCAGTTCCAGGGGAATCCGAGAGCCTCTTCTGACCTCCGCGGCATTGCACGACACTGGTGCACAGACCTGCATGCAGACAGTACATTCATACACATACAAAAAAAAAAATTTAAATAAAAAAAAACACTGCTATTTTAGAAATTTTTAATGTATTATAGCTTGATATAAATTGGTACTTTAAATTATAAAGCTGAGACATCATGAACTGTAAATCGAAGGTAGAATAAACCCTTTCCTCCCAAGTTGGTTTTGGTCAGTGTTTTTACTTAGAAGTAGAAAATGACTTGGGCAATTCGTTAATTCTATCTCTAGAATGATGGAAAATGATTTTTTTTGAAAAGAAAACCAAAATATTTACAGGAACACTGTGATCTACTTGACCTCAAACTATGTTTACATCTAGTGCCATATGGTTGGTGGTTTATAGTTGATGGGTTTTCTTATTTTTGTAATTTTTTCGTTATAACATTGAGTGAAAAATGTTTTTTTTTACTATGCTAGTTTATCCAAGAGAAAAGCAAACTAGTGGGAGAGGGAAGATTTAGTTCTCCGGAGCATGTAGGAAAGGCAGCAGTTGCTAAGCTACATATCTTACTTATTAATTTTGGGGGCTTATGCATCATTTCCCTCTTTTGATGCTCAAATCTACAAAGGATCAAAGAGCATCATCCTGACTAATGGGTTGATAATTATGGAGGAGGATTTCAAGTTTTTTTTAAAGTGGATTTATTTATTTTTATTTTATGTGTATGAGTGTACTGCTTGCACCCGTGTCATTCAGTGCCCACAGAAGTCGGAAGAGAGCATTGGATTCCCCTGGAACTGAAGTTACTGGACAGCTGTTAGCCACTATGCAGGTGTTGGGGCTAGAACTTGGGACTTCTGTGAAAACAACCAGTGCTTTGAATGGCTGAACCATCTCTCCAGCCCTGCAGTTGATGTTTTAACAAATTGAGTTGTCATATTAAGAGACCAAGGGCCAGAGCTGAGTATGTTGCATATCTTTAATCCCAGCACTGGGGAGACAAAGGTAGGCAGATCTTTGCAAGATTGAGGCCAGCCTGGTGTACATAGTGAGTTCCAGGCCAACTGGAGCTACGGGGAGAACCTGTCTCAAAAAAAGAGAAAAGAATGCAAGGGCCAAACAGAAGTGCTATGAAAAGCATTTAGAGGACCAGCTGAAGCAGCAAGTCAGTATGCCCAACTCCAAACATTACTCAGTAACTCCAGGAATCTGCCGATTTCTGCCTTCTTATTGTAGATTGCTTTCTTAATATTTGGGCCATATTCTGACTATGCATGGCTGGTTTGCATAAGAAAACAAGCGGTCTTTATTTAGTAAGAGATGGAGTCCTCCTTTTAATGTAGTTAATAGATTGAATTCCCTTCTGTTCTGTAAAACTATGGCTGCCAGTAAGACTAACTGATCCTGGAGGTGTGAAGGCCATAGCTCAAATCTTGGTGAGCATAGAGGTTAGTCAACAATGGCTGATAGCTGAGGAGGCTATTCCCCTAATTCTCATGCCCATACCTGTCATTATGCCAAGGTGCAGCAGCAACAGAATAAATTGGATTGCCATCTTGGGTATGACATAGGCCATTAATGCAATGGGTAGGATTTGATTATTAAAGACAAGGGTCACCTGGGGGATGCTAAAGCACAGGTACCTTTCCAATGATCAAGTGGGCATCAATAGACCATTTTCATAGAGATGAAGGATGTTTCTTGGAGCAAATGGCACCAGGTTGCATCTGTGATGCTGGTGGACTGATTGTATAATACCAGCTCTCCTGAAAATCATCATCTGTCAAGTCTCTCACCAGGTTAACAGCAGCCTGGTTTACAAGCTGGATTGGTGGTGCCGAGGAAGTAGTGAGTAGCAGTAAGCACCCTTTCTATCACTAAAGGCATCTATCTAATGCAGAGGGGTTTCGAGGTGTGAAAGGTCTCCTCAGACATTCAGGGTCTAGGTTTTTAAATTTTTTTCGGGCAGGTAGCAAACCCTTTATTTTGGTTTTGAACACATTGGATGGTTACCTGGGTTTAGCTACCTATTCAGAGGTCATCCAATCTCTAGGGACCTGTTATACTCATCCCATAATCATCCCAAAGGATGGGGACTCAATATAGCTGTGTTCACCTGTCCTCAAGGACTGGGATTATGTGCTTGATAGTACAGAGTACTATCAGAGATATTGGTATTCCAGTAGGTTAAGCTTCCCAGTTTTTTTTGGCAGGTACATTGAGGTAAGGAAGTGTTACCCTAGACCCCGGGCACTGATAAAACACAGGTTATCATAGAAAACATTGTATCTCATAGAGCAAACCTATGATGCCTACATGAAATATGGCTAAGATTATTCTCACCAGTATTTTCCAGTCCTTTGGTGCCACTGTTGCAAGACCTCTGGAAAACATGAAAGTAAGAGGTATAAATACTGCTAGAGTAATGGGGTGACCTTGAGACCCCAAGTTCCTTAAGCTTCCACTGTGGGCTGACCAGCTGGCCTCCAGAGGCTGTAGACTAGAGCAGGGCTATAGACTCCTCAAGTTTCTGTCATGGGTGGAATAACCAGCTTCCAGTGTGTGGCTAGAGAGGGGCCTACATCCCTTGTCTGTACTGCCTGTTGTAACTTCAGCTTGGTAGGTGAATCCAGATCTAGGGTGTATTTCCACTCCTGTGGGCTGTCTGGGCTCCTGGCTTTACTCAGCTATGGTGGATCCTCAACATCGTCTTGGCTACCTTAACTACCATGAGAACAGTGAGATAGATGGTAAAATGGCCCTATGATAAAGGTTCGAGGGGCTGAATATTCCAATATTTTACCCAGTTCCCTTAAATCTCCTTTATGGGAAGGCTTCTACCCAACAAGAGAAAGTTTATACAAAAACCCGTATTTATATCCTCCCAACCAAGTTTGCCTAAGGGGTCCCCCTCAAACACAGTCTGGACTCTGGGTGGTTGATTTGGGCCTTGTTGGGAATTATTTTTGCCACAGATTCCACAGTGATGACTGTGCTTGGCAGTCTGGGGATGTTAAAGGATTTTTCTATTGATTTCTCCACAGTTGTTTGTCCTAGGTGAGTTGTCTGATGATATTGGACCAAAGCCGCAGTTATCTGTATAGAGATTGCTATTCAACCCCCAATGAATTCCAACCAAACTTCTGGAAGGAATTTTCCTACTTCTTTTTTGAGTTAGTCCATCTCTAAAACTGAATATTTGGGATCCTGTGCTGTAGGGGGGCTTAGAAGAAGGGCTGCCATCCTAACAGGTAGAGAGATGACACTGATTGCTACCAGCTTATCCTCCCTATCTACATTTTGGTTTCTATGGGCTACTGCCAACATTCCTTCTTGGTGCTTCTTGCAATGGATTACTGCCACTTTCTTTGGAGCCTACATGGCTTCAAGTAGTTGTAAAATATCAGTTCCATACTTAGCCTCTTTTCCATCTGCTGTAACATGTCCTCTCTCCTTGTACATGGATCCATGAGCATGAAGAGTAGCAAAAACATATTTTGAATTGGTGTGATGTTGACTTGGACTCCGGCAGCAACCCAAATCGTTAGAGCTAGTCTGCTTTCTGTCCTGATGGTTCAACGTGAGAGCATAAGCTTCAATGGCTGCTTCTAGAATAACTGCTGGGTATTCAGCAAAATGGAACAAGGCTTTTCCCATTAGTATATAGTCAGCTTCAGGATCTGGTAACAGTCCGGTTTCCCAAATTAGGTGTTTGGAAGATACTTCATCCATTATCTTTATCCACTTATGCTTTTGGGGACCCAGACCTGGATCTGGCTGAGCCCACTGGAAGTGGCTTTGTCAAATCTGGGAGTCTTAGTCCAGGTAACCAGCTAAGGGCTTTCTTTATAGCTGTGAATGCCTGTTGTGGCCCTTCCTAGATAAAGGCTCCTTTCCCCCCCTTTTGTGGCTTCATGGAGAGATTTTGGCTATTAGGGTGAAATTTGGAATCCAAATTCTGCAAAGCCCCATTGTATCCAAGAAATTTCTGACTTCCCATTGGGTCCCTGGAGTGAACAGCTCCAACCCAATTCTTGTTGGCAGTCTCCCTTTGGAATTCTAATATATTTGACTTTCTTTTGACAAATTTGAGCTTTCTTTCAGGAGATGTAACATCCTCTTTCCCATAACATTAATAAATTTGTGAGTTCCTTCTTGGAGGGCTTGTTTAGTTTGTCCTGCTAACAGCAGGTCATTTACATAGCTCAGTAAAATACAATTAGCTTGATTAGCTGGAAAGTCTCTTAAGTCTAAAGCTAAAGCAGTGCCCAAAACGGTGGGGGCCTTTTTGAACTCCAGGGGAATCTGGTCAAAGTTAATTATCTCTTTTCCCTATTCAAGGAGTTTTCCCATTGAAAGGCAAAGATGGATTGGTTCTGAGGTTTCAGTCAAATATGAAAGTAGGCATCTTTCAGGTCCAACCAGGTGAAATGGGTTGCCTCCCCTGGAATAAGTCCCCAAAGAGTTTATGGGCTGGGAATCATTGCATCGAGTGTGACTACTGCCTCATTTACTGCCCTGAGGTCCTACACCCATCATTAATCTTCTGTACCAGACTTTTAAATAGACAACAGCTAGACTGATGAAAACAATGTGGTACTGGCATACATAAGACCCATGCCAACTCAGTTAGACAAAACCCAGCACAGAATGGGGGACATGGGCAGCAAGGCCCAACCTTAGCTAATGAACTATTGGCAAGTGATTGCTGCTGGATGAGGGAGAGTCGACCTTTAAGGGAGTGACCCTAGGTAGGCTGCCTGGACTCCAGCTGATGAACTTGCACCAAGGGACATCTGGATACAAATACTTGACTGGATAGGACTTAACATATATGACAGAATACCTGAAATCTAGTTGGGAGTGCTATGGGAAGATAGGAGGGGATTTAACTTAGATTAAGGTCTGTTATATGAAACACACAAAAACTTAATAAAAAATAGTGACAAAATTGCTCTGCAGAAATCACAAATAGTCTATTCCTGATAACAAGTTGAAGATTAATTATACCATTCATTTCTACTTCCATATCACTTTAACATTTAGGCAAGAAAGCAAAAGATTATCATATGTAATCAGTAACATTATTTTTATCTACCCTCGATATAACATTACATAATCAATAAAAAATTCTAATATACCCCAAAGTTGAAACATGACCAATGGAGGCCAGATAAATGCACATGTACATAGACTACAGCAAATGACCTTTTACAAGGTCATTTAACAGCCTTTGTGACTGAACTTGCTGGGAATATGGATAGATGTAGGAACCTCTGAGGGCATCCTATAAAGCATGTTTGGATCTGCTTATTTTATTTTTACATGTTACTCAATATTTCTTGTAGGTAAATGCTGGGATCAGAACACTCCCTGAAAGCACTATTAGAATAAAAATAATAAACTGTAATAGAAAACACCCTGATCAACATCCCTGCAAGAGACTGTCTCTCCCCTTCTCAGCAGCCATCAGTTGCCAAAAGATCTGAGACACGTGGGAACACAAGTCACTCTTTACCTGTATTGCATATATAGTGGAGTACATTGAATTGGGCAGGGGGGGGAGTGGGGGAATATGCAGATGAGGGAGAGGATCTAAATACTATCAAATCATATAGTATATACTGGATGACAAAGTTGAAGATCTGGACTCCTTAAGCAAAGACTACATAAAATGTATAAAAGCATAGGGATGTGTGGGGGTTGGAACAACCTGAGGAGCCACTTAATAATCTATGCTGGGGAGGTTAGCTAGTCTGGGTTAGGAAGCTAGCCCAAAGATCTGAGGTGGAGGAATTAGGCTAAAATTTAATTTTTACATAAGGGATATGCAGTTCAAAACATTGTATTCCTAAGCACACACAGTTTAAAAGATTAAAAGCACAAAAATTCATAATTGACTATGAAATATTCAGAAATTTTTTTCTCCAATGAAAATGCTTTGGCCGCTTTTGCAGTTACACAGTAAATAGTTAACTCTTTTGTCTGACTTTATACATATGTTAAATGATAAAAAAGTCAAGAATCTTTAACCTGTTGGTACCCATTCATACTCTCCTTTCAGTTAAAACTTTGTGACTTATGCCATAACAATTCCAGTGAATTAGGATATATTTATTTTATGGTCTCTAATAACCTTCATCTTCCTGAATATATAAAGTTCACATGTACTTTTGCTAACTTCAAATTTGTTTCTAATTATATATTTGCCTCTTGAGAATCAGGATTTCCAGGTGCAAAGTGAGAGGTTTCTGACCCCTTGGAGACTTAACACTAATTCTGTGAATGGGACATAATTGGGGGCTAAGCAGGTGCAATGAAAACACACTCCCAGAAAACAAAGTAATGTTTACATATTAGTACCTTTGTAGCAAGACAAAGCAAATACTTTATAAACTTAACCTACGAGGATTGGAAAGGCATATGTTTTGCATTTTGTTCTCATCCCAAGTACTCTTAGGATTGATTAGCTCAAGATTTGCAGCTGGATATATTTTGTTCAAGCACTGTTAGGTTTTAATAGTTCAAGATTTACAACTGATATTATGAACTTACTCATTGCTTTTCCTCTCCTTCTTGCTCTCACTATATTCCAGGAACAGTTTTCTAGCTTTTCCTTAAACATACCTGCTTCTCCTGGCTCCTATCAAGATGGAGATTTTGTTATTGGTGGACTCTTCTCCATGAGAGTGACTGCCGGGGACACCAAAAGCAGATTTGGCTTTGCAGACATAGTCTACATACCAGATTACATTTATGTGTAAGTGTATTGCTTCTCTTAAGTACCTGAGGAGGCTTAAAACCACTCTATATTTGAAAATTATTTTTCTTTATATAATAATGTTGAGAATTTTATCCTGCTTAAATTAATTTGACACTGTTTTTGTGAATTGCCAGGGGTAATCCAACACATCCTATTTTCCCGAACTGGGTCTTATTATCCAAGGCAAGACCACATGAAATACTAAACCTTAATTCCTCTATTTCTCTATTGCTTTATTCCCTGACTGTTTTCTCAGACTTAAGCTGCACATTGACAAGCCAAAATTGTGAATGCGATATGAATTGTATTATAAGTCTGATTTTTTAGGTAACAAATTCTTCCACATTTTCACATAGAATATGGTGCTTATAACTCAGATTATTGTGACTCATTGTTTTAGAAATAACAACCCTGAAGCTGGTCCTGGGTTTGGGGTCAGGCATAGCTGCCATTGGCTGGTCCTGCGCAGGGAGCAGCCTGCCACCTCTGCAGGGCAGGTACTGGGGCGCGGGCTAAATCAGGAATAATACCCCCCGCCCCCCGCCAACAACTGGAACTGAGGAGAGAGTATCCAGAGGATTAAGAGAACATCCAGAACAGGAAAGGAAGAGACTTCCAGTATCCAATATATAAACAAAAGTGAAAGCCTGAAACCTAGACAAGTCAACACTCCATAAACAAGGAGGAGAGAAGGAAGGGGAAAAAAAAAGCATTGGAAGGAGACAAGCAAAATAAAACAAGCTTTCAGCCTTCAACAAACTGAAAAGACATTTGGGATTTGAATCACAAAAGGGAAACCCACATGCCAGGGAGACGAAGAAGAGAAGACATGGGAAAGGTGCAGGATAACTCCGCACCAAGCTCTACTAACCCGGTAGGAGACAACCACAATCCGTTCCTCCTGGAGGTGACCCCAGACCTTAGAGAACTAATTGCAGACCTATACAGAGAAATTAAAGAACATAAAGAAGAATTCAGAGAAGTAAAGAGAGAGAATGAAAAACTCAAAAAGGACCTAGATGGTTACAATGACAAACTAAAGGAAGAACTCAGAGAAGTAAAGAGAGAGAACAAAAAACTCAAAAAGGACCTAGAGGGATACAATGACAAACTAAAGGAAGAATTCAGAGAAGTAAAGAGAGCGAATAAAAAACTCAAAAAGGACCTAGAGGGATACAATGACAAACTAAAGGAAGAAATCAGAGAAGTAAAGAGAGAGAAAAAAAAACTCAAAAAGGACCTAGAGGGATACAATGACAAACTAAAGGAAGAAATCAGAGAAGTAAAGAGAGAGAACAAAAAACTCAAAAAGGACCTAGAGGGATACAATGACAAACTAAAGGAAGAATTCAGAGAAGTAAAGAGAGAGAATGAAAAACTCAAAAAGGACCTAGAGGGATACAATGACAAACTAAAGGAAGAATTCAGAGAAGTAAAGAGAGAGAATGAAAAACTCAAAAAGGACCTAGAGGGATACAATAACAAACTGAAGGAAGAGATTGACAAACTCCAGAAAGAATGAGAGAGAAAAAAACAAACACCTTAAGGAAGTAGAAACACTGAAAAAGGAGGCCAACCAACGAAATAAGGAGCACCAAGAAGAGATTGAGAAACTCATAAAGGGAATGGATATATTAAAGAAATCACAGGATGAAATGAAAAAGGAAATAGAACACTTAACCAACAAGGAAGAAAGGAAAGGAAAAAGCCTCAGAAATAGAATGGAGGAAGCAGAACAAAGAATATCAGATCTGGAAGATAATACAGAGCAACTAAAAACTCAAATAAAGATTATGAAAAATTTAAAAATACACAAAACTGGAACAACCAGGAAATATGGGACACTATGAAAAGATCAAACCTCTGCATCATAGGAATAGAGGAAGGAGAAGAATCTCAAGAGAATAGTATTGACGAGATCTTCAACAGAATAATAGATGAAAACTTCCCCAAACTAAAAGTAGACAAACC
This sequence comes from Rhizomys pruinosus, assembly GCA_009823505.1. Taxonomy (NCBI): domain Eukaryota; kingdom Metazoa; phylum Chordata; class Mammalia; order Rodentia; family Spalacidae; genus Rhizomys; species Rhizomys pruinosus. The sequence goes on from VZQC01015677.1 coordinate 711,406, forward strand.
CATTCAAATACAAGAAGCACACAGGACTCCAAATAGACAAGATCAGAAAAGAAATTCTCCACACTACATAATAGTTAAAATTTCTAGACACCCACAAGAAAAATCCTTAAAGAAGCCACAAGAGAAAAAACAACAAGTGCCTATAAAGGGGAACGCTATCCAGAATTACAACAAAATGACTTCTTTTTTTTTTTATTGAATGCTTTCCTGTATTGCATAAATCATTTTCAATTCAGTTCAGGCATATAATCCTTTCCTGCCCCACCACCCCACCACCTACCCACCCCAGTAATGGCATTCTGCCATTAATATTTTTCTGCATCTTTTGCTCGTGCTTTGTTGTGTTTTCATTTTTTTTAACCAATAAGTGATAATTTGTGAGTACAAAGCATCCTTCATGTAAAACCAATTGCAAGCAGTTGTGCCCAAAACCCACACAGCAGCCATGGTCCCACCATCCACAAGGGGGGGCTTGTATGGTTCAAGGGTCAAGTATGATCAAATGAGTGCCAGGATCTATATTAGCTGTAGTTTCACAATTCACCCCAATCGCAAAGCCTTTACATTCTACCATGGGCCCTCTCCACAGATTGTTCCCTTAGGACTTAAAAAGGGGCAGGTGGATGAGAAACAAAACAGTCACTTAATCTCTCTGGAGCCGTTGTCTTTTGGTTTCCATATCAATTCTCGGCTTTGTTTTTTTTCATGGGCTGCGCACGAATTGTCCCAGGCATAACCTTTCGATCCAACTAATAAAGCCCACAATAATTAGATATGAAAGGGTATTACAATAATACTAATATATGCCTTTTTGATCCTCTAATGAAGCACACGAAATTAGATACTTCTAGGTAGGTATTTAACCCGTACTAATTGTTATGGTACGGGTTACTTTGGTATAGACATGATGTTGGATGGACCTCAACCACACGCTGCTGCCACACTTAGATTCACCTCTTCTAAATGTTAGAGGAGATGTTCTACACCCAGAGGTAAGACCCTGTCATATTGAACAGAACCGACATGCTACATTCGATTAACATACGCCATCGCAAAAAGCCACTGACTTCTCACCGCACACTATGAACGCCATCCATACCTGGAGCAAACGCATCCCAGTGCTAAGAGACTGATGCCAACCAGTCCTAGCACACCCGCCCCCTTCACTTTCCGACCTGACCCTTCCAGGCAAAACACTGCAGAATACTGTGAAGAGACAGAAACCCACCCTTATGAGAAACATGACTGCAACTTCGGAAAAATAGAAAACTTAGCAATTCAGAAAGAGAAGACAACAACCCCAAGGACACCTAGAAAGAGAAATCAAATAAAGCATAACTGCAGAAAGTAGGATAACCGAAACCCAAATCTGCAAATGATAAATGAAGGCAAAAGGAGCAAACACAAACCTAGTCACTCTAATAACTTAATATTAATGGACTAAACTCCCAAATCAAAAGACATAGGACTGGGAGACTGGAATAGGAAAGAGAATGCCATGCGATTTAATCGACTGTCTACAAAGAAACACATCTTACCTCCAAGGAGACGATAAAAGTCATCCAACTTAAAAGTGAAGGGAATGGAAAAAAATATTCTAAAGCAAATGGTACCAAAGAAGAAAGCAGGTGTTTGCGATTTTAATATCAACAAATAATGACTTCAAAAGTAAAAAGAATCAGAAGAGACAAAGAATCCATTATACATTTTTCTATAAAGGAACAAATTCACCAGAAGATTTTTCCACAATATATGAATAATATATATATTAATTATATAATATATATATATATTATATACCAGTCTCCAAATCTGGTGCAACAAACTTTATAAAGACAAATTCTCCAGGGCCACAATTCACAGACTAACCCCAGTACTCTCATAGTAGGAGATTACAATACTCACTAGTCCTTTGGATAGGTCAACAGGCAAAGAATAGCAGGAGACCATCTGAACTGAAGATGTGTACACCAAATGGACCATCATAGAACCTCTCCGAATATTCCACCACTAATAACCAGAGAATAGCAATTTTACTCAGCAACCCAAGAACATTCTCCAAAAATCGAGACACATACTGGGGACACACAGAAGAAACTTCAAAATACAAAATGATTGGGAAATAATTTCATTGCATTCTAATCAGACCACAATGAATAAAGCTCAACAATAAACCAGGATCAAGCCCTCCTGCCTCAAGAACACATGGAGACTAACAACCACACTCTTGAAATAATGAATGGTTAAGGAAGAGAAAAAAGAAAGTAATAAAAGCAATTGCTGGAACTGTATGACAATGACAATACAAACACAACAAAAACCTAATGGGATATGCAATTAAAAACAGTCGTAAGAGGGAAGTTTTATAGCCCTGGTGCCTACATTAGAAAAACAGAAAGAGCAACAAGTGAAGGATGCTAACACTAACAGCTAAAAGCACTTGAGAGGCAGAACAGAGTGACCTAATGCAACAGACAGAAAGAAATAACAAAAATCAGAGCAATGAAATCGAATGAAATGAAACAAGGAAAGACAACAAAAAATATCCATGAAGCCAAAAAGTTGGTTCTTTGAAAGAATAAACAAGATAGAAAGCCATCTAGCCCGTTTAACCAAAAAGAGAAGAAGGAACAGCTCCAAATCAATACAATCCCATGCATGAAAAGGGAAATTATCACAACAGACAAGGAAACGATCCAGAAAAATAATATGGGAATACTTACAAGAACCAATATTTCATTTACCAAGTTTAAAACCTAGAAATAAATGGATGAATATCTGAAATCCTGGGAATCACCAAAAGCCTCGAGACAAGAAGAGATCAGCAGCTTAAACAGACGCCATACATAATGCAAGAAATGAGGATTGTAAAAACCTCCCAACTAAAAAAGAACCAAGGCCCAGACGTTTCATCAGGTTGCATCAGAGAATTCTTACTTTAAAAGAACCTACAACCATGTATTAACTCGGAAATGTTTAGAATATAGCATCAAAGGGAATTCTCCCAAATGTCCTTCTAATGAAGCCAGCATCAACTTCTATTACCAAAACGAACGGCAAAGATCCACTAAAAAGGAAAATTATAACCATCTCCCTCATGAAACAGATGCAAAAATTCTAAAATTCCAGGAATAAATTGGCAAATTGCATACAGACAACACATCAAGAAGATCATCCATCCATGAATGTTGGGATTATACCAAGAGATGCAGGGATAGGTTCACACATGGAAAATCAATAAACATCATCAAACACTAAGAGAATCAAGAAAAAACCAAGCACCATCCTCTCAATTGATGCTGAAAAAGCCCTTTGACAAAATCCACGCATCCCTTCATGCTTAAGTCCTACAGGGAATTGGATTGGGAGGGATCTTTCCTCAATGTAATCAAAGCCATATACAGGAAACCCACAGCCAATATCATCCTAAACTGGGGAAATGACAGAACATTCCCTTAAAGGTAGGAACTCAGCAAGGACGCCCTTGTCACCACTCTCTTTTCAATATAGTGCTGAAAACACTTGCTAGAGCAATAAGGCAAGAAAAGGAAAATTAAAGGAGTACTAATTGGAAAAGAGGAAGTCAAGCTATCCCTTTTGCTGATGATATGATTGTTTACTTAAGGGATGCCAAAAACTCCACCAGAAAACTCCTAAAAACGATTAACAGCTTCAGCAAAGTGAGCAGGATCAAAATTAACCTTAAAAAATAAATGGCCTTTCTTAAACCAAGAACAAGCAACTGGAGAACGAATCAAAAGAGACCTTCCCACGGTCATGATAGCCTCAAAAACAATCAAAACCAGGAACAAACTAACCAAAGACACAAAGATCTCTACAAACAAAAATTTTAAACCTTTAAAAGGAAATAGAAGACATCAGAAGATGGATAAAACCTCCCATGCTCATGGGTTGGAAAAATTAACATTGTAAAAACGTCCATTCTACCCAAAGTCTTGTATTGATTTAATGCAATTCTAACAAAACCCCAGAGTTCTTCACAGGCTTGGAAAAAGTTCCTTAAATTCCAATTTGGAAAAACAAAAGACCCGGATATCCAAACAAGCCCTTGCATGAAAGAGCTAACAACAGGGGGGGACTATATACCAGACTTCAAACTATATTACAGGGCTATAGTCATAAAAACAGCCCTGGTACTGGCACATGAAACAGACCTGTTGACCAATGGAACAAAACAGAAGAATCCCAAATCTGAGCACATTACAATTTCAGCCATCTTATATTTGACAGGGGTCCAAGAAGCCACAATGGAGAAAAGACAGACAGCAGCTTCACACAAGTGGTGTTGGCGAAAAACTGGATCACCACTTGTAGAATAGATGAATTAAACCCCTACCCTCTCGCTCCCTGTAAAAAAAGTCAACTAGAATGCAGTCAAAGACCTCATCATGAAACCCCAAACTCTGAGAGTGATAGAAGAAAAAGTTGGCAGCAGACTACAAGACATAGGCTGTAGGAAAGAATTCCTAAATAGAGACTAGCAGCTGTGCAAGAACAAGGTCAACAATTGACAAATGGGTCCTCATTAAATCAAAAGCTTCTGTACATCAAAAGAAACAAGGAAGTGAAGAGAAATCACAGAGTGGGAGGAAACCTTCACTGCAGATACATCTGACAAAAGCATTGATTTCCAGAATATATAAAACTACTCACAAAAAAGAAAAAGAAAAACAAATGACCCACTCAATTAGAAAGGAGCAAAAGAACTGAACAGAGACTTCACAAGCGAGGAATTAGAGATGTCTGAGAAACACCTCAAGAACTGCTCAACATCACTAATCATTAAGGAAATGCAAATGAAAACCACTTTAAGATATCATCTTACTCCAATAAGACTGGCTAGGATCAAGAAAACAAATGATACCAAGTGCTGGAGAGGTTGTGGGGAAAGGGGAACACTCATCCACTGCTGGTGGGAATGTAAACTCGTACAGCCACTATGGAAAGCAGTGTGGAGAACCCTTGGAAGACTTGGAATGAACTTGCCACCCGACCCAGCCATACCACTCCTGGGCATGTACCCTCAAGACTTACGCCACCACAGAGATACATGCACGGCCATGTTTATTGCAGCTCTCTTCACAATAGCAAGGAGCTGGAACCAACCCAAATGCTCCTCAACTGATGAGTGGATAGAGAAAATGTGGTACATCTACACAATGGAGTTCTATGCATCAGTAAAGAAAGACGACATCATGAGCTTTGTAGGAAAATGTCTGGAGCTAGAGGACATCGTGCTAAGTGAAGTAACACAGTCCCAGAAAAACAAACGACGAATGGTATCCCTCATCTGTGGATGTTAGTGCCAATTACCTAGTTGTACGTATTTCTTGTGTAGGGCCCCCTGAGCTTTTGTCCAAAGCAGTTGTGCGTAGTGTATATTGGGTACAACAACAACAACAACAACAACAACAGAAAGGACTGCATCAAAGAATTGACTGAAACAGTGAACTTCTGCTCAAAACAGTCAACTTCCTCATGGAGAATATTGAGAAAGGCTGAGAAAGAGATGAAAAGCATATTTGGCAGAATGCATGAGCTCTGGTGGGGTGGGGGAATGGGCAGGAACACGGGTCTAGATTTGTTAAAAAAATAAAAATAAATTTATGTGGAAAAAAATAATTAATTAATTAATTAATTATTTAATTAAAAAAAAACAAAAATAAATAAATAAAATTCAAAACCTTCCAAAAATTAGTTTATTCTCATTTTATGACCAGAGAAACATGAGATAAACTGTAAGAAAAATATTGAGAGAAGTTTAGAAGCTTTGCCAAAAACCACCCATTGCTTTGGAAGGTCTGTGCTGACTCTTCGATGGCATCCTGATTGCCCCTCATCAAATGTAATACAACTTGAAAATACTGTCCTAAGGATTGAACGATTAACATGGTTGTTTTCTCAGTCAAATTTGTCATAAAAATGATCTACATTTACTCTTAAAGAAATCAGAGAAATTAATAGTAATACCATACATAGTTAAGAAAAAGGGTTGGAGAAAAATATAAGCATAAAATGGAAAGGATAGAAAAAAGAGAAAACAGCAGACTTACTGGTGAACAATTATATTCCTAGAACTTGAAGGCAGGAGATTCAGGAATCAAAGGCCTTCCTGAACTGTGTGATGATGAGTTCGAGACCAACTTGGACTGTAGTTTCATGGATTATCCTGTTCTGGAGAGCAGCAGATGAACAATCAGATACTTCTCAAAAATGAAGAAGGTATTCCAGACTAAACCTAGTGTAAAGATCTTTCAGAGAAAAAATAGACAGATACAAATTCAACATACAGATTTTCTATATACCTGTAATGAACTAAATTAAAAAGAAATAGAAAAAAATCCCATCCATAATAGTCTCAAAAAAGTACTCTAGAACAGGCGTAAGCAAGAAAATCAAAGCCCTGTGGAATGATAACTTTAAAACAATACAAGAAGAAACTTAAGAAGATTCTATAAAATAGAATGATTGTCCATGCTCGTGGATCAGCAGAATTAACATGGTAAGATGGATATATAACTAAAACGATCTTCAGATTCACTACAGTTGTCATCTGAATTTCAATGACATTCTCCACAGAAATAGAAAGAGCAATGCTAGAAATATCTTAATACCTGCTCTCAAATTATATTACAGAGAGAGAAATTACTGGCACAAAATGGACTTGTAGACCAATGCAATAAAAAAAGAGGCCCCAGGCGGGCTGGAGAGATGGCTCTGTGGTTAACAGCACCAGCTGTGTTTCCAGCGGACTCGGGTTTGATTCTCAGCACTCACATGGCAGCTAACAACCTTATGTAACTCCACTTCCAGGGGAATCCAATGTCATCTTCTGACTCTGTGAGCATTGTAAAAGATAAGAGCACTTACACAGGTGCAGGCTATACACTCATACATATTAAAAAAATAATTTTTTTGGAAATTATGAAAAAGAAATCCAGGAACATGTTCAATATGCAACTGTATGCAACTGTAAAGTGTGAGTCTCATTAACTAATTTGATTAATTTACTAAAATAAGGAAATAAATGATTATGTTCAGATACATAACTTTAAAGATAAACTATTAAATAAAATCAAAACACAGAGTTAAATCTGGATGGTAAATGGGACATAAATACTAATAACATAGTTATAAAATCATAAAAAAATAGGTGGATCTGAATAACTCTGGATGTCCAAGGTGAGCAAACTTCTTAAAACTCGAAGAAACTGGAAAGATTCAGAAAGAGATGCAGGACCATACGGCAGAGTGCATGAATTCTGGTGGGGCAGGGGGCATAGAAAGAGAAATGAGTCTAAATTGGATTGAGAAATGATGTATGATGTACAAAAAAGTTTAATAATAATAAAAATATATTTAAAAAACTTGAAACTTTGAACAAAATTGTTGATTGCAGTGATTTTCATTTCTTGTAAAAATTAGAAATATGAAAGGAAAATAACTTTTCTCTGAAAATAATTATATGCAAAATACTCGCATTTAATTGAACTTTTTTCCTGTTTCTTAGGAACTATGGGTTCCAATTTTGCTAAAAATACATGAAGCTATTTTTATTTTTATCAAGATATTTAACATCATAGAAAGTTCATATTTCTTCATAGTCACAGCTTTTTCAAAATTTTATTTATTTATTTATTTATTTATTTATTTATTTATTTTTATTGATGCTTTGTGTATTTCATACATCATTTTCCAATTCAGTTCAGGCATATATCCCCTTCCCTTCCCCCCACCCCACCACTACCCATCCCAGATCATGCATTCTGTGGTAACTTTTCTATATCTTTCTATGTTTTTTTGTGTTTGTTTGTTTGTTTTGCTTTCATTTTTTTAACAATAAGTGATAATTTGTGAGTACAAGCATCCTTCATGTAAAACCAATTTGCAAGCAGTTGTGCCCAAACCCACACAGCTCATGGGTCCCACCATCCAGCAGGGGGGGCTTGTATGTTCAATCAAGTTGATCAAATGAGTGTCCAGTCTATATTGTTGTAGTTTCACCATTCACCCCAATCGCAGCCCTTACATTCTACCGTGCCCCCTCTTCCGCAGATTGTTTCCTAGGCTTAGAAAAGGGGCACAGGTGGCTGTGAAGCCAGCATCACTCTAATACCAAAACCAGGCAAAAATGCAACCAAAAAGGAGAACTATAGACCCATCTCCCTAATGAACAGATGCCAAAATTCTAAATAGGATACTGGCAAATCGCATATAGACCCACATCAAGAAGATCATCCACCATGACCAAGTTGGATTCATACCAGAGACGCAGGCATGGTTCAACATACGAAAATCAATAAATACCATCAAGCATATAAACGGACTTAAAGACAAAAACCACACCATCATCTCAATTGACACGAAAAAAGCCTTTGACAAAATCCAGCATCTGTTCATGTTTAAAGTCCTAGAGGGAATTGGACTGGAGGGATTATACCTTAATGTAATCAAAGCCATATACAGGAAACCCACAGCCAATATCATCCTAAATGGGGAAATGATAGAAGCATTCCCCTTAAGGATAGGAACTCAGCAAGGCTGCCCCCTGTCACCACTCCTTTTCAACATAGTGCTTGAATCCCTTGCTAGGGCAATAAGGCAAGAAAAGGAAATTAAAGGAGTTCTAATAGGAAAAGAGGAAGTCAAACTATCCCTTTTTGCTGATGATATGATTGTCTACTTAAGGGATGCTAGGATCTCCACCAGGAAACTCCTAGAAACGATTAGGAGCTTCAGTAAAGTGACAGGATACAAAATAAGCCTAGAAAAATCAGTAGCCTTTCTCTACACCAAGAGTAGGCAGCTGAAGAAGGAATACAAGGAGATCTTCCCACTCGCAATAGCCTCAAAAACAATAAAATACCTAGGAACAAACCTAACCAAAGACACCAAGGACCTCTACAACAAAAATTTTAAACCTCTGAAGAAGGAAATTGAAGAAGACATCAGAAGATGGATAAACCTCCCATGCTCGTGGATTGGAAAAATGAATATAGTAAAAATGTCCATTCTACCTAAACTTGTATACAGATTTAATGCAATCCCAATCAAAATCCCCAAGAGCTTCTTCACAGGTTTGGAAAAAAAATCCTCAATTTCCTTTGGAAAAACAAAAGACCCCGAATAGCCAAAGCAACTCTGGGCGAAAAGAGCAATACAGGGGGGATCGCTCTACCAGACATCAAACTATACTACAGGGCTATAGTCATAAAAACAGCTTGGTATTGGCACACAAACAGACCAGTTGACCAATGGTATAAAACTGAAGATCCAAACCTGAGCACATACAATTTCAGCCATCTCATATTTGATAAGGAGGCCAAGAAGACACATTGGAGGAAAGACAGCATCTTCAACAAGTGGTGTTGGCAAAACTGGATCACCACCTGTAGAAGAATGAAATTAAACCCCTACCTTTCACCCTGTACAAAAGTCAATTCCAGATGGATCAAAGACTTCAATGTGAAATCCAAAACTCTGGAGGTGATAGAAGAGAAACTTGGCAGCAGACTACAAGACGTAGGTGTAGGAAAAGACTTCTTAAATCAGACAGCAGCTGCACAAGAAATAAGATCGACAATTGACAAATGGGATCTCATTAAACTCAAAAGCTTCTGTACATCAAAGGAAACAATAAAGGAAGTGAAGAGAAAACCCACAGAATGGGAGGAAACCTTCACAGCAGATACATCTGACAAAGCATTAATTTCCAGAGTATACAAGCTACTCAAAAAACAAAGAAGAAAACAAATGAATCACTCAGAAGATGGAGCAAAGATCTGAACAGAGACTTCACAGAGGAGGAATTAGAGATGGCTGAGAAACACCTTAAGAAGTCTTCAAAGATTTTATTATAGGGGCAAACAAATGCTGCCACAATACAGATGAACTCATGACGTCATGCTGAATGCTCAGGTTCCAGTACCACTAAACACCTAGGAACAGCACTTCACCTCTTGGTGTGTAATCACTGCTTGCACCCATGTTTTACACCCAGCAATTCTCATATTATTTAGACAATCTTTAATATTTTCTCATAAAACTTGGGGTATTTTACCTGGAGAATATTTGGCATTTGCTAAGTCCTCTTTTTAGAACCACATAAATTTAGTCTTTACTAATAGAGGGTCTGAATATTGACTGAAAAAATGGATCTCAGAATATAGGTGTTTTTAGACTCTCCAGAGTTTTGCTCAACTTCAAGTGCCCATGGAAAAAGATTTGCAGATAAAGAATGATGGGCTGGTGGACTGGGCTATGAACAGGGTATTTGATCTGAGTATACCAAGACCATGATTTTTTAAGTTAGCAAAGCAAAACAAAAGAAAACAAAATTACACACAAACCAAGCAACAAGTAAACCTTTTTGGATTCTAGACTTTTCTCTTATACACAAATGGAAATAATTCTGAATGGCCCAAGCCAGATTTATAGTAAAATTGTAGCAAGACTATATTCCATTTTGTGACTTCAGATAAATTACTGGGGGTTTCTGTGGCTGGGATTTCTTACTTCTTCAACAAGAATAAGGTTACTGTGTGTGTGTTAGAGAAGAGGACATATACAAAGAACCTTGAATAAGATTCGCAAGAAATATTTTTACTGTAGTCCCTAAATCTTTTATTTTTAATTTTTATTTTTTATGTGTATGAATGTACTGTCTGCATGTAGGCTTGTGCACCCATATCGTGCAATGCTGCGGAGGTCAGAAGAGGGTGTTGGATTCCCCTGGAACTGGAGTTAAAGACGGTTCTCAGCCGCCACGTGGGTACTAGGGATCGAACCCGGGTCTTCTGCAAGAGCAGTTGGTGCTCTTAACAGCTAGGCCATCTCTACAGCCCCCCTAAATCTTTTCTAAATGGCAGAATGTATCATAATTATTTAACAGGAAAAATGTGAATATTTCCTTTTGGAGTAATATCCAGGCATCATATTCACATAATTAATAATGCATAAGTGATATTTATTATGCAATAATTTAAAAGTATTATCTTATTAATTACTCTAAGGGTCTTATTTTTTTCAGGTCCTTGAACTACTTACTTTGTAAAATAATTAAAGAGCACAGAAGAAAAACATGGGGACAGTTTATTGCACTCAGAGAGATGGTATTCCTGAACTACCCCAAGGAACTGCCCCAAGAAAAAAATTAGCAAGTATTATCTGTGGGTAAGAATAGGCTGAGTTGACAGTGCATACCTGTAAGCAGCTACTACAAGGGATATGGTTTAGGGGAATTAAATATTATATGTAGCTCATTAAGGGGAAAGATTCCTAGTAATTTCCTTTCATGTCCTCAGATATATCACCCTCCCATATTGGCAACACACTGGTAACTTTAGATTATAAAAGAGAATTCCAGTTTCAACTTAAGTGTTTACTGATAACCTCAGAAAATGCTTTCCAATTTCCATCACAGCATATCATCAAATAATGGCAGATTTTGACTGGTTCTGGCATAGTGTTATTGGCATAGCCCAAAGGGCACACAGGAAGCAGGTGGATGTACAAGCACTCTTTTCCCTTTTTCTTGACAATTATTCCACCCCAAATTATACTCATAAAGTATGATTTCCATGCTTCTTCTCCTTCTGAGGAGGCATCTTCCAGAAAAATGGGACATAACTACTTCTGCCTCCTAGAATTGCGCTCACTATGCAAAATGGTGACCCAAGGCAGATAAATTTACACTTGCACACAAACACTTCAGTATCTACTGCTAAAAAGCCATGCCTTGTAGCTGCTCTCCAGTTGCAGTCCACTCCCTGCCAGAGAAATTCTTTCAAAGACTCAATCATTGATGTTTTTTCCTAGGATCTTGATGACCTTCCCCTACTTGGATCCAAAACACAAAATTATTTTCCATTATTAATAGATGAACAGTCACTTCCATGTAGCCAAAGTCAATTTTTTTTATTTATTTCTATTTTGCAGTTAATAAGATATCTCTTTAGATTGTGATGTTTTCTCCATTTTCTCCTTCTTCAACCTTTTTTTAAATCTTGGCTTGCATAACAGGAGATATTTAGTTTTCTCTGAACTCTCTGGGGTCTTTCCAATCCTTAATCCTTCCTGTGTGCTCAACTTCTCAGCATTATTTGTGAATATGCCCGATGTCTCGGGATATGGCTGTAACTTTCTAATCTCCTCCTACTGTTTTTCTAAGATAGCTTTATCTAAACCTATGCATTCGGCAGCCAATTATACCCAAGATGTTTATTTGCAACTTTAATCACTCAAATTTTCTATCTATATGTAGCAGCTTAATTGAAATCTCTGCTTGGTCGACTAAGAGGCCATTAAAGTAATTATGAAAATGAATTTTGACACTCCTTTATGGTTCTACATAGCAAATTAGCTTAACTTCTAATATTTGCATTTTAGGAAATGATGTAGTTCTCAATCTAATTTCCTAAGACAAACACTGGTGATCATTATTGATTCCTGTCTCTGGTGCTCATCGTCCTCTTTGGTCATTTACCATTCTTTATATTCAAGTCCTCTTTGCTCAAGTTCTTTTCAGATTTTTTTTTTCCTTTCCTCAAAATTGCCACTTTAATTTGGACCTATGGTACTAGTTTCATTATTAAACAGATCAAAGCAAATAACTTTCCATCTATGTCACCCATATAATTTCTTATTTTAGTTTTTCAGATAATTAAAGACAGGCACAGGCAAGGAAGACATGCATGAGGAATGGGAGTTTGGCTGACCATATTGTATCTGTACAGAGGAAGCAGAGAGAGAAAAGCTTTACCAAACAATGTCCCCAGATAGGACCAATGTTCAAACACATCAGCCTAAGGAGGACATTTCAAATTCAAACCACAACATCCTGCCATTCTGCCTCTCCATATGCGCAAGGCCATTTCATAGTGCAAAATGCATTTAATCCAACTTCAAAGGTTCCCATAATAATTTTTTTCTATTTTATTAATTTTATTTTATGTGTATGAGTGTATTGCTTGCATATGGATAGATGCACCCCTGTTGTGCAATACCTGTGGAGGTAAGAAGAAGGCATCAAATTTCCTTGGAACTCTTGTTAACGATAGTTGCTATCTACCATTTGAATGCTGGGAATCAAACCCTGGTCCTCTACAAGAGCAGCCAGTGCTCTTACCCAGCAAACCTTTTCTCCAGCCCCTAAAAGTCTCCATAGTTTTTAATGGTCCCAATACTGTTGAAAAAAATCAATGTCTAAAGTCTTTTCTGAGACTCAGGGCAGTCTCTTAACATGACGCTTTGCAAAATGAAAAAGCAGATCACCTACTCCCAGCATACAATGGTACAAGTTATACAGGTCTGTTACAAAAAGGAGGAGGGGCTGGAGAGATGGCCTAGCGGTTAAGAGCACCGACCGCTCTTTCAGAGGACCCGGGTTCGATCCCCAGCATCCACATGGCGGCCGAGAACCGTCTGGAACTCCAGTTCCAGGGGAATCCGAGACCCTCTTCTGACCTCCGCGGCATTGCACGACACGGGTGCACACACCTGCACGCAGACAGTACATTCATACACATACCAAAATAAATAAAAATTAAAAAAAAATTATAAAAAAAAGGAGGAATGGGATCATAGTGAGAAAATATTGAAACAAGGTGAAAATGAAAGACAGCAGGACAAACACCAAATCCTGTTCAATATCTGGAGCATATGATGGAATTTTGTCTGTTTCAAGGGGCTTGGGTGGCTCCGTCCTTCTCATTTAGTGTTTCGTGCACTTTTTGCTTACCTCAGGTGTTTTTTAGAAATAACTTCAGTGCTCGAGGCAAATGTGATCACTTCTTCCTGTATTTTGGGTTTACTTTCTGTTACTTCCATGATTATTTTGTTTCATCTGTAAGTCAATATAAGCAGTTCTTTAAATTTAAAAATTTGTTGCCTTTTCTACTATCATTCATAATGTTTACTCTGAATAGAGTACTCTTCCCTGTTTCCTCATACAGTGCTATAATTCTTTCTCAGTTTTCAGTTTATTGTTCTCAACTCAGCCAGATTTTCTCTAGTCTTACACTTTGCATGAAGACACATTTCATTGGCTATCTAATCCACTATTTCCTTTTTTCACAATAAACTGTATTGTGAAAGTTATTTGTTATAAATTTTATGGAATGTTTGTGTATTTCATACAGAACATTTCAATTAATATTAATCATCTTTATGCCCCATTACAAACTGGCACCCCTCACCCCACTGGAAATACATCCATCCTGCCATTTGTGTTAAGGCATATTGTGTCAAGTTAGTGTCCCCAGACATCCTTCAGTGAAACTTTATCTACTGAGGTATATTCAGTCCACTCAGAGTCCCACACTTTAATATCAATCCATGACTTATATAGGTCTATGTCTTTAGGTTATGATATTATATCATAACAGTTCTTTAACATACATGAATGAATTAAATGAAAGATTAAATAAGGGTTCAGGATCATTCCTTCAGAGAGCAACCATGGGTGACCAGCAAGTAACAAAAAACTATTTATTTTAGTATTTTTACCAAAATTGACTTTGTCCTGCAAAAGAAACCAAGTTGTCAGAGCTTAACAATTGACAGGTGCTCAGGGCTGGAGAGATAGCCTAGCAATTAAGAGTACCAACTGCTCTTGCAAAGGACCCGGTTTCGATCCCCAGCACCCACAAGGCGGCTGAGAACCGTCTGTAACTCCAATTCCAGGAGAACTCCAGTTCCAGGGGCATCCGACACCCTCTTCTGACCTCTGCACAAACCTACATGCAGACAGTACATTCATACACATTAAATAAATAAATAAATAATTGACAGGTGCTGTCAATGGAACAGTCTACCATTAAAAAATATCAGGTGGATCTTTGTGAGTTCAAGGCCAGCCTGGTCTACAGAGTGAGTCCCAGGACACCTGGGGCTACAGGGAGACACGGTCTCGAAAAGACAAAAAAAAAAAAAAAAAAGAAAAAAAAAAGATTCTTTCATATATACTAGTCAATTTAATTTCAGAAAAAAATCCCTAGTTTTCTAAGAATTCCTGTAACTCTTCCATATCTATTTTATATTAGCATTTCACTTGTGAAAAATCCGCTAAACACCAAAGACGCCAATCTAAACTGCTATCAATAAAATTTATATTTGAATGTGTAGCATTAAGAACAAGACTGGGGGTTATGTAATATAATCCCTTCATGGAGTCTTTCATTTCCTTTGTTAATTTTCCAAATAAAATACAAAACTGGTGATTTAAAGTCACCTCAGAATCCAACTGAACATATTTTTACTTTAAAGATATTGGCTATTGTAGCTATTGTCTTTTAATGCTATCATTGATGTATACATTTAAAAGTTCAAAAAATCTACAACCTATGTGAATATCTATTATTTTTGTATAATCCAGACTTATCAGAGTCTGCTTACTAAAGTTAGATGCAAAGGCGGAGTATTTATTTTGCCAAAACATGGGAAGGCAAGATAAATAGCACTAACCTTCCAGTGTCAGGCATGTGAAGCCTCCTTTCACGTTGTTGATCAGAGATGTCCAAGGAACTCCCAAATCAATTTAGGCTATTTCCCTGCTCTTATTCACCTACCTGAACTCCACAGTTAGACTCTGCTGCTGAAGACACTGCACACATGAAATGTAGAACAAAGAAATTAGGAAGAAAGTAGGCTATACACAATGCAAAGCTTCATATCTACTTGCTATCTTTCATAGTATGGGAAGGTTTTATACATGCTACCGAAAGAGAAAATCATCAAATTTCCCCAGCTGTGAGTCCTGAGAGCTACATACAACAACTGGCCTGGCAAGTGGCAGGAATGCTATGGGAATAACCAACCATTTTCTGATTGGCTTAACATCCACTTCACAACATGGAGCCCATACCTGACACTTATATCAGGCCTGGAAACCTGTAGCTATACAGGTAAATGGCCCTAGGGGAGAGTGTTATATTATTATTCTTCAAACTAGATAAAGTACTTTAGTGATTCATAATGACTTATATTCATAGATGCATCTTTCAACTCTCAACAGAGAGGAGTCCTCATTCAGCATATGGTGATTATCCCAGAGACCAAGAATTGGCCAACATGCAGAGAACAAGAGACTGCAGAGTCCTTATCCCTAAATAGGACACTTACATCCAACCTCTGCCTCTCAAGGGTCAGAGATCATTAAAGAAGAGAATCTGGAAAGATCAAGAGCAAGAGGTAGTGTGTCCACAGGGAATCATAGTATTCCAGACAACTAGGGCATTACTTATATGAACATATAGCAATGATGACAGCATGTACATGTCCCACATAGGTTCTATCCAGACCTAACTGCAGTATAGAAGTAGGTAAGAAGTCCCAACATGACCTGAAAAACTATGTGTTACTGAGAGCTTCCAGGAGAGGGAGAGTCAGTTATTTACAAGGGTATAATGATGGGTAACTTAACCAGGCTCTGTTGGATGAACCAAATTTGGTGACACAAATTTGACTTACTAGACCTTTATATATATATATATATATATATATATATATGCATCTGTGTGTGTTATATTAGAGTACATGTATATGTCCAGATAAGGGAGGGATCTCATATTATAAAAAATGCATGAAAGTTGTAGAAGTTCAATTAAAAATATGTTACTTTTATTTTTATTTATATGAATGTATTGTCTGCAGGAAAATAAGTGTAATGTCATACAGTGCCATGGAGGTCAGAAGAGAGCATCAAATTCCCCTGGAACTGGAGTTATAGACTGTTCTTAGCTGCCGTGTGGTTGGTAGGAATCAAACCCAGGTCCTCTGCAAGAGCAGTCAGTGGTCTTAACCACTGAGCCATATCTGCAGCCCCTAAATTAAAATTAAAATTAAAAGTATTAATTGTATCTGCAAATAAATTGCAGGAGTATTTTCTTATTTGAAAAATAATTCATATCTCTCCAAAGATAGATATTCTATAAATGAACTATAACCTACTACATCTGATAATGTCATATACATTCTAGTTTTGTGGTTTTTATTTTGTTTGAGACTGGGTTTCCCTGTAGCCCCAGCTGGACTGGAACTCACTCTGTATACCAGGCTGACTTCGAAATCACAGAGATCTGCCTACCCTGGCCTCCAGAGTGCTAGGATTAAAGGCGTGCACCACCACGCCTGGCTTAAAGATGGTTCTTAGCTGCCATGTGGGTGCTGGGAATCGAACCTGGGTCTTCTGGAAGAGCACTTGGTGCTCTTAACCACTGAGCCATCTCTCCAGCCAGGTTTTTAATTTTTCTTTTATTTTTAAATATTTTATTATTTTAAATTTATGTGAATGACTATATTGCCTGCATGTGTGTAAGTGCCCCCATGTTGTACAATGGCCATGGTATGGGTATCAAATCTCCTGGAAATGGAGTTATAGATTGACTGTTAGCTGCCTTGTGGTTGCTGGGAATTGCTAAATAAGCTGGAAGTTGCCAATGCTCTTAAGTACTGAGCCACCTCTCCAGCCCTACTTTCCAGTTTTATACATAATTAAATGAAAACATTGGGTTATACTCTTTGGCAACATATCCTAACAAGTGATGCAAGATGTCCATATGTTACATGAATTTAATTGGAGATGGGGAAAGAAAAATTCTAGTAACTATACCTGGACTTTATTTCTATCATATTCAGATTTGGCAGCAGTATTTTGAGTACATTTTTATCACTTTCTCTACAGTCTTAAAGTTAGGAATTATTTACACACAATCAGCAGATGGCAAAATATAATTAAAGGTTTTCACTCAAGAAACTTAAAAGAAGAAATTTCAGTTAACATGTAAATGAAGTGCTTGATTTCTCTATATTTTATCTTACTGCTATATAAAATATAGTTTTCATTTACTAGTGGACAATTTCATACATGTATTAAATACATTGCATATTCAGCCCTTTTATCCTTTTGTTCCATCGAATCCCCTCTACCCAACAATTTGTACCCTCACTTTCATGTCTTTTGCTCTGTGTCACGAACTGAGTTTCCTTAGTTTTCCTTGCATGACCATGAGTGGGGCATTACTTTTTGGACTATTGCTTTTCTCTTTTATCATAAACCTTTGGAGAAACGAGTGTGGAATTGTTCTCATGTTTTAGTGGAATATTTATCTAATGAACAATAGCTGTAAAGAGCCAAGGAATGCCTAATTGTTACATAAATATTTATTGATGAGTAGCTATATGTCAATTCCTGTGCAAATTACAGAACTTGCATTATATTATTCAGTAACCACAATACTGTTATATAACACAGGCCATGTTTACCTTATCTAAAATTCTTAGGACTAGAGGTGTTTCAGATTTTTTATTTACTTCGGATTCTGGATGTTTACATATAAGAAATTAATTATCTTGGACAAGGGACAATGTCCAAACATAATTCATTTATGCTTTATTGTTGTTGTTCTTTTTGAGACGGGGTCTCCCTGTAGCCCTAGCTGGCCTGGAACTTGCTTTGTAGGCCAGGTTGGCCTTGAACTCTCAGAAATTTGCCTGCCTCTGCCTCCCAAGTGCTGGGTTTAAAGGCATGCACCACCACGGCCAGCGTATTTATGCTTTATATGCACCTTATCATATACCCTGATGGAAATTTTATGCAATATATGTTTTAAAAATTCTGCATGGAACAGTTTGTGTACAATGGATCATCAGAAAGGATAGGATTTGTTAACTTACCACTGGTTTGAAATTTCTGAGATTGTTCGTACCATTGTCATTCTTGACATCTACTACCAATAATTATTTTGTTATACTTGTCCACATATAAGTACTTAACAAGAAAAAACACGACAGCATCATGAGTCTAGGTAAATGAGTACAGTGGTATCACCAGAATATGCTTCAGTCATTGCATTGGAGTTCTCTAGGAAAACGGAAACAATAGAATGAATATTATGAAGGGGAATCATTAGCTTGTGTCACACAATATGGTCTTGGTTGTACAACAATGGCTGTCTCTACATAACCTGGTGGATGCTTAGACCACCAGGGTGTCTGCCTCAGCAGTCCCAGTCTTCGCCAGAAGGCCTGGAAGGTTCCTGGAGAGCCACTAGTCTTCAATCTACCTCGGAAGCCCAAAGAAACTTAGCTCCAATATGGATGAGAAAATGTAGCATTGCAGTGGCAGAAACTGGGCAGATGAACTCACTAGGGAGAGACAAGGTAAACAGGCAAAAAAGATCCTTTTTTCTCTCTGACTTCCTTTTATCTAACCTTCCTCTGGAAAGTGTTGCCCAGATTTTGAGTGTGTCATCCCAGTTAATGAGAAAAACAATTGCCTTAAAGACATTTTCATAAGCTAAAAATTATTTAGATAATCCCTCACAGTTGTGCCCTAGAGATAGCACTTCACTGACTCCAGATTCAGTAAAGCTGACAGTCGAGATTCACTATCACAGCTGTACTATGCCAGCAGGAAAAGACAGCAGCTTCAGTCTCCATTTGCCACAATGTTTTGATGAAAAGATTTTTGTATCTGCGTTTTGGTCATTTTGATGAGAATAAACACAAGAAGTTGAGCTGTGCTATCTAGGAATACAGAGGCATTCTTTGCGATGGTACTTTAAAAATGTTTCTCCTAGTTATCAACTTCCTTGACAATGATATTTTTCCATAGAAGTCTCTGTGATTTTTATCAACGGACATGAGGTATTTATTTGCTATGAATGCCAGTTTTCCTAGCATTTTGACATCTATCACAATTTCACTGTATCATTACAGTCACTTTTTTTCTGTAATTCTGACAATATGTTAGAACAGAATAAAATGAGGAACATAAATAATGTAAACCTAAAAGAATGGTGTTTGCTGCTCTTGCAGATGACCCAAGTTTGGTTCCTAGTACCCACACTGGGCTGCTAATAACTAGCTGTATATCCAGCTCCAGAGATCTGATACTATCTTCAGGAATTCCCAGGTATATGTGCATATACCCACACTCAGATCCACAAGCACACACACACACACACACACACACACACACACACACAATTAAAAATTAAATCTTGAAAATGGTTTTTAAGAGGGACTCCAGAAAAGACAGATTAATTACATAATATGCTGAAAGATACACTGTTAATAGCTGGTAGAAATATGATTATTGTTTAGACTAACATCTCTGCTTCTAATCACCCTGAGCTTTAGTGGTTTCCTGCTGTCCATTGTTTATTTTATTTTGCTCAGCCATTTCCTCATTCCCCATCTATTTACTAGAAGTCACACGTCTGTACATTTCATTGCTTTCTTTCTGACCTGGCTGCTGAGAGGTCCCTGCTACTGCATTGCTATTCCACAAAAAACCAAAAGAATTATTCAATTCATTTTCACATGTGCAGGCAGTCATCAATTTTATGAGAAGCTCTTATGACTGAATAGAAAGTATTCATACAGAAAATCCATACATATTTCAACCACAAACATACATTTGCTTTTTTGAGGTAGGGATAGAGGGACAGGGTCTTATTATGTAGTTAGCCTGGAACTCACTGTATAGACCAATCCAGGCTGGCCTCAGTCACAGCTATTCATTTGCCTCTGCCTCCTGAGTGATCAGATTAAACGGGTGTGCCAGTGTTCCCAGCACATTCACTGTTTAATTATGAATATTCAATGTGTTTTCTAGGTAGCAATAGGCTTTATAACTAAAAACTTTTGATGTTAGATAAATGCAGAAGCACAAGCCATTTGTTGACTGGAAGTATATAGAAAGGAAAGATGCTTTGGGGCAATGTTAGTTGCTAGGGAAAAATATCTTAGTTACATAGCTTCAAAATTACCTCCTATCTCTTTCCTTGCTGTAGGTTTACAGAGTATTAAGAACAAATATAAACCAAATTCAATAAAATATTTTTCATTTTTTATTGTTCTAGATATCTATGGAGCTGAGAGATTGCTTAGTGGTTAAGGTTACTATATCACAAACAGTAAACATGGGACTACAGTTTGGATGCCTGAAAATGTGGATGGGTGTGTTGCCTGCTTATAATTTCATCTCTGAGGAAGTAGAGACAGGGTACATAGGACAGACAAGCTGACTACCCAGACAAATTTTACCAGTGAGCTCTGGGTTCAACTGAAAAACCCTGCCTCCATGAATAGCTATGGTGGAAAATAATCAAGGAAGACTTTACATCAGCCTAAGGACAGACATGTGTGCACATGCACATGCACATGCACATGCACCCACCAATGTACAAACATGCACATACATACCACATGCACACATGAAGGAGAAACTTGTCAAGGCAGGTAGTGTCTCATGCTTGCAATCCTAGCACTTCTGAGGCTGAAACAGGATGATTGCCTTTAGTTTGAAGGACATCTAGGCTATAAAGTGATCTCTGGCAAGCCTGGGCTACAGATTGAGAACTTATCTCAAAATAAAAACAGTAAGCAAAAACAACAAAGAGAAAGACAGTCAAAATAATTAAACGAAGAGACTAATTTACCAACAATAAGTTTAAAATAATGCAATTTATTTTTTTATTGATGTTTTGTGTATTTCATACATCATTTTCCAATTCAGTTCAGGCATATATCCCCTTCCCTTCCCCCCACCCCACCCCTACCCATCCCAGATCATGCATTCTGCCATAGCTTTTCTGCATCTTTCTGTTTTTTTGTTTTGTTTTGTTTTTTAATTATTTTTTAATTTAATTTAATTTTATTTATCTATGTGTATGAATGTACTGTTTTGCGTGTAGGTCTGTGCACCTGTGTCATGCTAAAGTCTCTTTAAGCTATGCACTTAAGCAAAATATATTAATACAGGAGCTCTGACATCAGCAATGGATTATTCTGCCAAGGAGATGTTGGCCAGGGAATCCAAGCCCCCACAAAAGGTAAAGGCTCCTTGCCTCCAAACTGGGATATCTGCAGGAAGAGAGGTGATAAGGCCCTGCTGTTGAAGACCTGATATAAACATGGGAAAGATGTATGGAGACCGCACTTGCAAGTATACAGATGGTCTCTGGAATGCCAGAGAGTGTTACCAAAGGCCACTAAAGCAAATATAGGTCTCCTTGAGTCTAGCAAGACTCCTCCATCAGCACCAGCTACACTTCATCTGCCTGGAAATGCTGTGCAGCAGTGGCAGCCATATGTCTGTATATCCCAAATCTAATTGGCTATTAGCTCTCTCCTTGGAGGAATAACCCATGGCTGATGCCACAAGCTTACATCCTCTAATGGTTAGGAGACGTTATAAGCCACATGAAGACCCTGTCATACTTAACAGAAGAAAATGTAATTCATGGATTAGCATACCATCCAAAATAATGCAATTTATTTGTTGGAGGTTGTGAATTTATGCTGCTACGCAATTTATGAAGCAAAGTGGAAATGAATGAACTATTTATCATTTTGAGGGACTAAGGCTTTCTTTTTAAATGTAGTGAACCCATTAATTACTTCACAGAGGTTGTGTGTGAAATCAATAGTAGTTTTATGATTGCACCTTGTA
The DNA here is from genome assembly GCA_009823505.1 of Rhizomys pruinosus. Lineage (NCBI taxonomy): Eukaryota > Metazoa > Chordata > Mammalia > Rodentia > Spalacidae > Rhizomys > Rhizomys pruinosus. The sequence goes on from VZQC01015677.1 coordinate 733,883, forward strand.
CAGTGTGACTTGTATTTGGTATTTAGTATCTGAACTATTAAGAAATTGATTTTCCCCATATTTAATCTTGCCAAACCTTCACGAATCTATATCCTAATCATCTGCTACACTATTCCTCAACTAGTCTATGAAAACAGCCATTTGGTTTGGTATCTGGTTAATTCTTTTGGATTTAATTATTTTACCTTAGCCAAAACCTTATCTCAAGAAAAATATGCTTTCATAAAAAGAATCATTAATTCCCCCAAATTCAGTAATACTGACAAAAGTAAGTAGGGTCAACGGAATACACATGAAAGAAATATGACAACTTTGTTAATAATTGTAAAAATTATCAGCCACAGAGAGAATTTTCCAGTAATTACCAATCAGAACTCCTCTAATGCCTTCTGAAAAGTATACAGTTAGAGAAAATAAGTGAACATATTTCTTCAAATTATTAGATATAGCAGAAATCTAGATACAAAGATCTAGGAGAGGAAGAGAGGGTGACAATAAATTGGGTGACCAGAGAGAGCTGCAAAAATGCAGGCAGAATTCTCCAGTATAGGCAAATCTCACAGAGCTTGGGAGAAAAAGAATTTTAAGATTTTTATATTTGTTCTTCTCTGAGGAAAATTGTACATAGAAAGAATAAACAATATAGCTGGGAGACATCTGTTAAATTTCAAACTTGCTGGATCTTATAAAGATTTCAGAGAAAAAAAAAAAAAAAAAAAAAAAGAAATAAGGAAATTAAGAACTATTGGTGACGTCCATGACATAGAGCAGATATTTAGTGATTCTACTACTGCAGATAAACAAATCTATAACTGAAGATATTCTAATTTTTTAATACTACTTTAAATATTAGAACAGGATAAAATAAGGCATACAAATAATGTAAATCCAAGAAGAAAGCCATCATTAACACCTTACATGAGAGAATACAAGATATAATCAATTGTGGAAAGTGAAAAAGCACAAAAAGATAATTAGTTTATATATATAGTTCTGATATATGCATTGTTATCATCTGGCCAATGTATAATTAACATAAATAAATCAAAATACTATATGACTAACACAAAATTAGTCCTTAGGGTATAGACATAATTTGGTTGTTGAGTAGTTAGCATAAGCAAGGCAATAGTTTCAATCCCTGTCACCAAAAACAGGGAAAATAAAACATAAAAATAAAAAGAAATGACTATTGTAATGTTG
>VZQC01015677.1:740085-892542 GCA_009823505.1 Rhizomys pruinosus
TGATTGTATTTTAAAAGAATTTAAATTTCATGAAGTTATTGGGAACAAAATTAGATACAGGAAAGTAAAATAACAGGCTCATTCAGTAACTTTATGTAAATGTTTTATGTAATTTTATGTAAACTTTAAACAGAAATGATAGTTTGGGGAGATAGTTAGGAGAGTATTATGTAAAAATTTGTAGGGCAATGTGTAACTGGAACAGTGCAAACACAGAAATTAATTATAGTTTTCATGCAGACTTTGTCTGTTTGAAGACCATCAAAGCAAGAAAGGAGAATAATAGACTGGGAAGAAGAGGACTTTGAAATGCCCCAGGAGCTAAATTTGAACAAATATTTTACTTGTATTTTTCAAGAGCTGAATTCCATTACTAGGAATATAACAAAATAAGCATGTTTGAAGCAGAGATGCTATATGGAGGAGAGTCTAACTTTTAAAGTTTTAAATAGCTACTTAAATCCAAATACTAAAATGTGCTTGGATCATTATTATTTTTCCAAGCATAAATTGATACAGCTTAAAATTTTTTTCTACAGCCTGATCAAATTCAAAGAACTGCTAGCATGGTGATGCACACCTGTAATCTCAGCACTCGGGAGGTAGAGGCAGATGGATCTCTGTGAGTTCAAGACCAGCCTGGTCTACAAAGTGAGTTCCAGGACAGCTGGGGCTGTAGGGAAACCCTGTCTAGAAAAGACAAAAACAAAAACAAAAATAAAAAAACAAAGAACCTAAAACTTATTCCATGTAAATCGACACCCACCTGTTTACATGAGTTCACAGCTTGTAACAAATTACACTGTCCTCAGCCTACTAGTAATGTTTTTTTTTTTTCTTAACTCTGTTTTTAGAACATGCATTTTTTGGCCTCCATTTGAAATTTCTTTTTTCAATGTGTTTTTTATTGAATTTTGTGCATTTCATACAATAGATTTTAATCATATTTGGACCCATCCGACCTGCACCCTTCATAGCCCACCGCAGTATTTCATGCATGTTGTCATATACCTTAAGGGAAATTGATTCAAGTTTGTATACCCAGATGTCCCTCATTGTGGGTTCATCCCCTGGAGCATGGGGAGCCAGCCTATATATTAGCCCTACCATGTATTTCTTTGAATTTCTCAAATTGTAAGCACAGGAATGGTCTGAGTATGAGACAAGTGCTCCTAGGTGGAGTTAGTAATGAGAGTTTTTAAATGAAGTTAAGACAACTATAGTAATCTTAGTTTGCTATGTACCCAACACCCATTTCATTATCAAGCTGGGTCTAGATTTTGAACTTTCTTGTGTTAATTAAACCAGTTCTTTGATAATTTCATGTATACAAAACATTCCGATTACTCACGCACTCCACTTTTTCTCATCTACTCCCAACTTCTGACAAATATTCTTCCTCCTTACAAGGTCAATTTCCCATATTAAGGATTTACTGTTTTATTTTGTGACTCACTAAGCTTAACTGGGGCATTCTAAATGGCAATGGTTATGAAACAATTCATTGTAGTTTGGTGAGTCCACCAGTAACTAAACTTTTAAAGATAATGACTCCTTCTGCCCCAGAATCCATGATAAGCCAATAGGTAAGCAGGGAAGAGTCAGGTTCCGTGGGTCCCTCTCCCATTAAGGATGGTTGTTGAGGTCCAATCTTGTGCAGGCCCAGGACAGGCAATCACAGATACTATAAGTTCATGACAGAAATGACTGTGCCATGCCCATAATATAGCATTTCAGAGCATTTCTCTCTATTTTCTGGTTCTTGGGTTCTTTATTACCCTTCTTCCCAATATTCTCTGAGCCTGGATGGGGTATATGACTATTCAATTTAGAGATGAAAACTCAACTCTAAATATTCTCTTTAGTGATGAGTATTTTGTATGGCCAAGGATCTCTGAATTCATTGATGTTCATTGTAAAGAGAGGCTCCTCTGATTAATGTAGAGAGTAGCATTTGTCTGAGTATAAACATAAATATTCGGAAGGGAATTTGACATGATGCCAATTTAGAAAACAGACATAATATCTTCCCACCTAGGACCTATGACCTAACCATCCTTTTGGTTTTGACTAGGTTTATATTAGCTTGCATGAATCCCATCTTGTGCAGTGGGCCCAAATGCCAGTAAGAGAACACTTGGTTGTTCTCATTGGTGCAGCGCCACTATTGCAGCCATGGACACATTTGGCCTGGTAGGCTGCAGCTTTTATCTCTTAGAAAATCATGAAAGTATTACTATACAAGTTAACTGAAAGACAATTTTCTGTGGGAATGTCTAGTACTAACAACATATAAGAGAGGGATATAGGATAAATGCATTTTCAGTATTATTAGTTAATACCACATTGGTTCCCAAAATCATAAACTAAAAAGATAATTAAATTTGTAGAGAATTAAGAGCTGCTTCTAGTGAATATTTTCTGGATAAAGTATCATTATTTATAAAAATCATAAGGGACTTGATATCAGGGATTTCCTAAGATCACCTGAAGCACAGGTAGGAGCTGGGTGCTTCAGCCAGGTGGATTGTTTGGTTTGATTCAATCATCTTCGGCTTGAGTGGCTTGTGCGGCTGAGGGGCAGAGTTGTCCTCTTATTTGCATCACTCAAGAATATGCATATACGCATGCCACATGTATTACAGGTTTTAGCATCTTCAGCTTATGTTGTTTTTTTTTTTTTTTTTTTTTTTTTTTTTCTCTATATAAGGCTGAAAGATGTTTGAAGGCTCCTCCTTGGCAAGCCCAAACAACCATCAGTTTTGCCCGTGTGCTCCACACTGGGGTCTTCCCTTCCCACTGTCACCAAATGAAGACCTGTAAGCATTGCTTTCTGTCTTGATCTTCCTGTACTTGTCTCCATGATACAGCCTGGGCAGTCAGTATCAGTATTTTAACTAATAAATATTTATATTTTCTTCATTCTGAGGAAAAGGCAATTTTCCCAAATGTATTTCTCAGATTAAAGCAAGTCCTGACCATTTTTGAGTTTCATACACACTAGATAACCTCTCTACCATGAATCTATAATCAGAGGCCATTTGAGTTAAGTCAAGTTTCTAAATGTGGCATTTGAATAGTCATTTAAATTATACTGATATTGTGTTTTCATTATGTTGACACTGAATCCATTTTAAAATTTCAATGAATAGATTTGGGAAGAATCAAACATTTTCAATTTGGAGATTTTACAGTGCAAATGAATTATGTCTTCATATTGTAGGCCCTCTTTAATGTTTTATAAGATTTTCTTAATTTTTAAAAACAAAATGTACAAAATTTGCAGTCATAGAAGAAATAGATACAGAGATTGTGGTTCACATTAAATAGTTCTAAGGTCTTTGAACTTTATATTGTTTTTTAATCTATCAGAGTTAGTGTGACATTTGTTGATGCACTTTTCTATAATGTTTATTATTGCCCTCTTTGAAAAAAATTCAGGTGGTCGTAGGAGTGTAGCCTTATATTTGAGACCTCAATTCTATATTTTTTATCAATGTGTCTGTTTTTTATGCTAGCATCATGCTGTTTTAATTGCTATGACTCTGTAGTAAAACTTGAAATCAGAGACAATGACATCTTCAGAGTGTTTTGTTGCTCAAGATTGTTTTGACTATCTGGAATTTTTTGTGTTTCTTTTTGAAAATTGTGGTATTTTTAATTTCAATGAAAAACTGTGTTGGAATTTTTATAGTGATTGTGTTGAATCTATAGATTACTTTTGGTAGAATAGCCATTTTCACAATATTGATTCTATAGATCTATGAGCATGGTAGGCCATTTTTTCATCTGCTGTCTTTTTCAAATGCTTTCATTTGTGACTTAAAGTTTTCATTGTCACAGTCTTTCACTTCTTGGTTAGATTTACTTTTTGAAGGCTATTGTGAATAGGGTTATTTCCCCAATTTATTTCTTGAATGTTCGTCATTGATATATAGAAAAGCTATTTATTTTGTTTGTTAATTTTATATTTTGATGCTATTGTGAATGACTGCATCAACATTAGGAATTTTCTGGTAGGGCTTTAGGGTATTTTATGCATATTGTCATGCCATCTACAATTAAAGATGCTTTGACTTTTTCCTTTCCAAGCAGTATCCCTTTTATCTCCTTATCTTGTATTGTTGCTCTAGCTAAAGCTTAAAGCACTCTGTTGAACATAAGTGGGAGTGAACATCCTTGTCTTATTCTTGACAGTGGAAATATTTCAAATATTCTGACTGGTAGGTGACATTTTTAATGTGTACTCGAAATCATTCTGCAGATGACTGCAACAAAATAGTGTTTTCTGATCACAACAGGGGAGTTGCACACATAAATTCACAATACTTTTTATTAGTATGCCCAATACCTTGTGTAAGTACATAAGTATAAGCCAGACAAAAATTCCACAATGGAAAGTGGTCAGGAAGTCCCATCCGAGGAACTACTGGCAACTAATAGCTTCTGGGAGAGGGAGATTTAGTTTTAAGAATATGGCCCTTCATAAATTGGCCATATTCCAGTGGATGGACAGACACTGATGGGTATATAATCAACACAAAGTGGACCCTTATGAGTTTAAAAGACCAAGACAAACAGTTGGGTTGGTAGGAAAGGGGGATTGTACCTAGGAGGAGAAGGAGAACACAATACAATAAAATACAATAATAAAATTTTCCAAAATTACCAAAAATAAAATAGATTGGTATTCTATTTAAGGCACTGAGATAAAAATGAATTCTGCATTTTAACTTCAAATGAAATAAAATGCAGAAAACTGTACATTTGCTAACTCTTTGCCCTATATTTAGGAGTCCTTTTACCCAATACATTCTGCTATACTGTGTTTGTTCATTTTAACTGGCTCTCTATATGGAGAATAAAAATTGGAGAAAAGATACATTTGCATCTGGCTGTTCTAGGCAAGGGTCAGACAAGTTTCAATGTGTCACTGTTATGTGTGGATAACTTATTTTACTTAATTCTTTATTCAGTATCTTGTATGTATTGTTTTGATTAACTTTTTTAATATATATTTTGTACAAGATTACCAAATCTAGACCGGTGTCCCCCACCCTATCCCCCCACCCCACCAGAGCTCATGTATTCTGCCAAACATGCTTTTCATCTCTTTCTCAGTCTTTCTCGATATTCTCCATGTGGAAGTTTACTGTTTTGAGCAGAAGCTCACTGTTTCAGTCAGTTCTTTGATGCACTCCTTTCTGTTGTTGTTTCCAATATACATCACTTCCAACTGCTTGGACAAAAGCTCAAGGGGCGGTGCACAAGAAATACAACTAAGTAACTGGCACTAGCATCCACAGATGAGGGATGCCATTTGTCCCTTGTTTTTCTGGGACTGTGTTACTTCACTCAGCATGATGTCTTCTCCAGCCATTTTCCTGCAAAGCTCACAATGTCATCTTTCTTTACTGCTGCATAGACCTACATTGTGTTGATGTACATTTTCTCTATCCATTCATCAGTTGAGGGGCATTTGGGTTGGTTCCAGCTCCTTGCTGTGCTTCAGGTGGTCTTGGGAGATGTCCCTGTTTTGATTAACTTTTAATGGTTTTACTAACATATTTTTGGGGGGGTCTTTTCGAGGCAGGGTCTTCCTGTAGCACCAGCTGTCCTGGAACTTGCTCTGTAGACCAGGCTTGCCTTGAACTCACAAAGATCCGCCTGCCTCTGCCTCTCAAGTGCTAGGATAGCACACCACCACGCCCAGCTGGTTTTACTAACATATTAATTATACTAACATTATTTATTTATTTATTTATTTTTCAGGTGAGGAGAGCGAGTTTATTTCACACAAGTGGGCTAATCCACTAGCGGGCTGACCCATGGATCGTTCCACAAACGAGTCTACAGCTTGACTGAGTCTTTGGGGTCTTTTATACCCCTGTGACAAATGCAAGCAAAGACTATGTGACACATAAGGGGTCATCGAGTAAGTGTTTTACAGACAACATGCAATCACAAAGGCCACAGGAATGCCACATCCTAGAGAAACAAAGACTTCTGCTCTGGGTGAAGCTCACAGGAGAGGCTCCTATCCTGGGGGGGGGGGGCAGACTGCACCTCCCCTCTCTGCCTCTATTACCGTAACACTGCAAGTTCTTCTACCAAGCAACAGATATGGTTTTCTTCTGAGTGTGCCCTTCTCCCCCCCCCCCAGGTATCTACGGCTTTTGGACAATTAATTCTGATCCCTAACCTTCACTCACGTTGTTAACTACAATGTCACTATTGCTAACTCTGCTTCTACTGAGACCCTAGAGTTTACAATGCAAACTATCTTGGGATCCCAATTTGTAGAGGTTTTTTTTTTTTTTTATTGTAAGATAGGGTCTCAAGTGGCCCAGGGTGGCCTCAAGCTCAATATGCTTAATATGTAGCCAAGGATAGCCTTGAACTTTTGATCTTCCCACCTCTTCCACTTCCCAAGTGCTGGAAATTACAGGTGTTAAGGATGGAACCTGGGGCCCGGTCCATGCTAAGCAAGCACCCTTTCCACCAAGCTGCATCTTCAACCTTCACAAAGGCATTTTCATTCCATGAATTTATTTTATTTTTCTTATTTATTTATTTATTTTTTTAAGGGATTCTACAATACAATGACACAGTTGTTTGCAGATAGCATTGATGTCACTCATTATGTCATACAATCAGGTAATTGGTGCATTTTGCAAGTATCTATGTCCAAATTTTGAACAACCCAAGGTTCCCATAGACCAGTTGGAGAAGCTTGTATGCACAGGCATGTTGATCAATCAGGAGTCCAGACTATATTCCTGTAGTCTCATGATTCACCCCTATCTCTCCACAGCCCTTACAATCTACCACGCCTCCTCTTCCGCAGTTTGTTCCCTGGGCTTTGGGAAAGGGGCACAAGTGGGTGAGAAGAAAACAGTCTAATTTCTTTGGAGTTGTCATTTTGGACTCCAGTCTGTTCAGGTTGTTTCCCTTCATGGGTTGACAGCTTTCCCAGTGATACCCTTTTTAGTCATACTAACAAAGCACAAGCTATTGGATGTACAGGCATTTAAGCAGTACCAATTATTATGTCAAGCTAAGCTGTGAGCATAGACACAGATGCTTGGATGGTATGCTAATCCGCAAACTGTGGTTTCTCTATAAAGGGTGACAAGTTCTTATTGTGGCTTATAACATCTCCTAACCACTAGAGGACATAAGCTTGTGGCATCCGCTGTGAGTTATTCCTCCAAGGAGAGAGCTAATAGCCAAATAGATTTGGGATATATATAGACACTTGGCTGCCACTGTTGCACAGTATCTCCAGGCTGTTGAGGTGTAGCTGATATTGACGGAGGAGTCTTGCTTGTCTCAGGGAGACCAATATTTTGCTGTATTGCTTTAGTGGCCTTTGGTAACGCTCTCTAGCATTTCAGAGGCCAGTTGTACGCTAGCAAGTGACGTCTCATAACATTTTTCATGCTCACACCAGGTCTTCGACAACAGGGACTTACTGCCTTTCTCCTTGCATATATCCCACTTATAGGCAAAAGGCCTTTATAATTTGGGGGGGGCGGGTTTGAATCCCCTAGCCAACATCTCCTAGGCAGAATAATTCATTGCTGATGTCAGAGCTTTCCTGTAGTAATATATTTTGCTTAATTACACAACTTATAAACACTTTACTATTGAATTTGGCTCTAGTTAGGGAAATATCCTTTCACAGTTCCTATGCCTATCAATCAGTTAATACGTTATGCCTGTTTTATAGGAAATTACCACTGTAACAATTGGCTCTAGTTTACAGTTAGGGAGTGGTTTCATTACCATCATGTTTTTCTTTTTCCTAAAAAAGGGGAGAGGTAGGAAGGTTTCTCAGCATCTGGAAGGTAAACTTCATTAGGGTCCATTATAAACAGTCAACCCCAATATTATTCAGAGAGATGCTCAGTGTCCGTGACTCAGGCAGTCTGAGGTTCCTCATTCCTTAATGTTCAGATGGGTCAACCTCTCTGCTGGCATTCCCCAGTTCATCCTGCACAGCCATAAGTTGTATGTTTTCAGGCATTTAGATTGGTGATTTTTACCTGTGGGAACATAAAATTCTCCTCCCATTGTTAGTTTCAAGATCAGAAAAATTGAAAATTTATCAATAGGATTGGAACACAGAGTTTTCCATTTGTATCCCAGAAAGGATAGTACCCCACCTCCCACCTCCTTTTTTTTTTTTTTTAGGTTTTTATGTTTTGACCTATAGATGCCTAAGTTGTATTACACATACCCATAAACAGGAGCCAAGGCATAAGCTTTCATTAAATTTACCCAAACTGTTTCTCATTGACTGTATGCTACTTATTTGGGAAGGAAATTTAAGCTTAGTTCCTTTAAATTGTCCTACAAGTAAAAGAAAGTGTTATAATGTGATGTTGTATAATTCAGAAAAATATAGAGGCCATTTGTGTACCTTAACCCAATACAAATTATAAATAAAACAATTAACATTTTATATTCCCAATTAGTTCAATTGTATTACCATTTCCACCAAAACCTACACCTAAATTTAACTAATCTAAACAATTCACTAAGCCTTAAAATATCCTATACTTGGTGGATAAAGCTTGGGCAGAGTTGAGTACCTGCTAAATAAATTTTACCCAATAAACACTTTGCTCTTTAATGCTATATGACTGGACTAAGACTTCTACTTATTTGGGAAGTAAAAATTTAAGCTTAATTCCTTTAAATTGTCCTACAAGTAAAAGAAAGTGTTACACTGTGATGTTGTGTATTTCAGAAAAATATAGAGACCAACCCAATACAAACTATAAATAAAACAACTAGCATTTTATATTCCCAGTTAGTTCAAATGTCAGTATCTAGCTCTTTTTTTTTTTTTTAGCACAAGAATCCTTCATATAAAACCAATTTGCAAGCAGTTGTGTCCCAGCCCACAGAGCCCAAGGCTCCCACCATCCAGCTGGAGGGGCTTGAATGTTCAATCAAGTTGATCAAATAAGTGTCCAGACTATATTGTCATAGTTTTACCATTCACCCCAATCGCAGCCCCTACAATATACCACTCCCCCTCTTCCACAGATTGTTCCTCAGGCTCAGAGATGGGGCACAGGTGGACAAGAAGCACAACAGTCTACTTTGTCTGGAGATGTCGTTTTGGACTCTAATCAGTTCTGGCTGTTTCCTTTCATGAGCTGACCGATTGCCCAGGGACAGGCTTTCAATCCTGCTAATGAAGCATAAGCGATTAGATATATATGTATTTAAACATTGCTAGTTACTATGGTAGGTTACTTTGGTATAGACACAGATGTTTGGATGGTGTGTTAATCCCTGGATTACTTTTTTTTCCCTGAGAGAGATGACAAGGCCTTACTGTGGCATATAAATCTCCTAATCACTAGAAGGTATAAGCTTGTGGCGACATCCACGAGTTATTCCTCCAAGGAGAGAGCTAATAATCAAATAAAGTTGGGATATACAGACATATGGCTGCCACTGCTGCACAGTATCTCCAAGCAATTGGGGTGTAGCTGATGTTGGTGGAGGAGTTTTGCTTGACTCAAGGAGACCAACATTTGCTTTATTGGTTCAGTGGCCTTTGGTAACACTCTCTGGTATTCCAGAGACCAACTGTATACTTGTAAGTGCGATCTCGATACAATCCTCCCATGGTTACATCAGGTCATTGACAGCAGGGCAGACCTTACCACCTCTTTTCTTGCAGATATCCCAGTTTACAGGCAATAAGCCTTAACCTTTTGGGGGGGGCTTGGGTCCCCTGGCTAGCATCTCCTTGGCAGAATAATCCATTGCTGCTATCAGTGCTCTCTTGTATTAATTATATGAACTACTTAAAGAGACTTTAGTATTATATTTGTTTCTGAATAGACAATAATCCTTTTTACAGTTCCTATGTATATTAGTCAATTAAAGAAAGCAGTTTTTCCAGTTTTATAAGAGATTACTTCTATAACAGTCAGCTCTAATTTACAGTTAAAGGATGACTTCATTACCACCCTGTTTTTCTTTGTTCTATGAAAAAGAGGTAAGGAGGTCTCTCATATTGAAACTGTGCTGCACCTAGAAGGTAAAGTTCATTAGGACTCACTGTAAACAGATGTTACACCTATGGTCCTCAGAGATGTTTGATGCCTGTAGCAGTCTGAGGCTTTTCTTCCTTTTAGTGTTAAGATGGGTGAACTTCTCTGCTGGTATTTCTTGGTACAACCTACACGACGGAAGGCTGTATCCTTTCTTTCTCAGCCTTTGAGTTGGTGACGTTTTGACCTGTGGGAACATACAAATCTTTTCCCATAGTTAGTCTTAAGATTAAATTGAAAGTTTTTGACAAAAAGGTTTAATATGTAACTGTATCTCCCCTTTTTAAATTTTATTTTATTTTTTGACCCATGAGTCTCAAAAAGGCAGTTGTAGTATACATACCTATAGACAGGGATCAAGGTGTAAATTTCATCAAATTTGTCCATGTTTGTTTTTTTTGGGGGGTGAGTGCATGTTGTTAATTTGGGAAGCAAACTTAAATCCTTAAGTTAAATTATCCTACAGGTAAAAGAGGATGTTACAAGATGATACTGCATAACACAAAAATTATAGACAACATTTGTTTATGTTAATCCCAAAGTTATTGTTATATAAATTTTGAGTAAAATACCATGTAATTTTAAATTAAATATACATTAATAGACTATAGACCCATGTCCCTCTCCCACCCCTCCTACCCCTCCTGGTTCACCATTTCAGTCAGTTTTCTGATGCAGTCTTTCTGTTGTTCTTTTAATATGCATCCCTCTTCACAAGTACTAAAATTATTTATACTAACATTAATTATACTAAAATGTTAATTTATGTTATTAATTATACTATATTAACATATTAATTGTGTGTGGTGGGTTTCATCTTTTTGGTGCATGTACACAACGTACCTCCATTTTCACTCCCATTATTTTATGCTCTTGTCCCTCTCCCATTTCCACCGATTACTTTATTTTTTCCAACTAATTCTCCTTTTGCTTTCATATAAGTTGTGTGTGAGTGTCTGTGTGTGTGAGAGGGACAGAAAGAGATAGAAAAATAGAGAGAAGAAAAAGAGAGAGAGAGAGAGAGAGAGAGAGAGAGCGAGAGAGAGCGCTTAATTAACTTTGCTTACAGGAATGTGGGGGAGGGGTTGTTTATAGGAGCATGGCATCTTGTTAGTGATTGTACCACTGAAGAAAGTATGTCTCTCTTCTGCATTTACCATTAACTGTATATAAATCTTCATGAAGAACTGGGGCCCCATAAACCCTTCCCTGTGAGTTGGGCTTAAAAGGGCCAGTTGCCCAGATCTTGTATAGATAATCGCAGCTGATTGAGGTTCAGAGTCCAACAGCCATGCTTGTGCTTGGAAGTCAGCATTCTATACCACTCCCCACTTTTCTTCTGGAAATTAAGCTCCTTCTTTCCCTTCTTGTTTGGTGTCCCCTGAACTTTGGAGGAATGGAGTGTGTTCTAGTTATCTTTCAATTGCTGGGTCAAAACACTCTGACCGATTCCAACTTGGGGAGTAAAGGGTTTATTTGGCTCACATCTCTTGGGTTACAGTTCATCACTGAGGAAGCCCAGCATAGGAATTCAGGGCAGGAACCTGGAGGCAGGAGCTGAGGCATAAGCCATGGAAGAATACTGCTTACTGGCTTGCTCCCCTGGCCCATGCCAGACTGCTTTCTTATACAGTACAGAACCAACTACCCAGGGATGGCACGGCCCATAGTTGTCTTGGCCCTTCCACATCACTCAACAATCAAGCCAGTACTCCACAGACATGGCCAAAGGCCACTCCAATGGAGCCAATTCTCCAATTGATGCTCCCTCAACACAGGTGTATCAAGTTGACACAAGCTATCCAGCAAATACAGATATCTCATTTGTGCAGGAGCATTTAATGGTTATTTATTCTCTGTACTTTGACCAGATATGTGTCTCTGCAATCACCACTGACTGCTACACAATGAGTTTCTTTGATCAAAGCTAACAGGATCAATAATCTACGAGCATAAAACAGTTCTTATTTAGAAAGCCATTTGATGTGCTCATCTTGTCCACTGTGCAGAACAGCAGCAGTAACTTTCCCATCCAAGCCTTTGACCTCTCCAACCACAGCTTTCTGACTGAGCTTACAGTACCAGATGTGAGATTCTTTCTTTGTTGTAGGTATCAAATCCTATCAGAAAATGGTTGATTATTCCATAACTCTTGCTGCTGTTGCACCATTGGTGAATCTTTTGAGCTGATCAGCATTGCTTACTGCCTCCATAGCTGAGTAAGTCTGTTCATAATTCTCTCCCAGGATTATGCATATCTTTGGCACTATGAGACTTAGGTAAATGGGAAAAAAAACTTATAGTTCCAGTCCAGGTTGATTTCTCCACATCATGTAACCAAGGGATGTGGCACATTTGCCAATAGCATGTTACTACTAGTAGTTCTTGTATACAATCAGGGGCAGTAGCAACTGCATGTGTTGGTTTGGAAGACTGTATAGAGTAGCCCTGACACGAGGATTTGCAATTTCAGTTATATAAATGTATTTAATTTTATTTTGTTTTATTATATATTCTTCATTATTTGTTGAGATGATGACACAGAACACTTTAATTTATTTAAATGCATTCCAAGTAAACAAAGTTGTGCCTATGACTTTTCATACTTGATGAATCTCAATAGCAAACTATTACAACTCATATGATTTAAGCAATAAATTTCTTCCCAAAAGGATTAAAGCACTTAAAACATAGCTTAAGAGCATTACATAGTCTGTGATAGCATTGGCTAACTATACTTTTAGAACATGCTGATGATGGAATTAAATAATCAATTTGAAAAGTATTAATTGTGTCAGTGTTATTTTTCTGTTAATTTCTGTTAAAAACCCTATTATGAATGTTAGTTTGAAGAAAAATATTGCTCATTAAGAGAGTTGCATGATATTGTAGAAACCTGTATTAAAACACCACACTGCATATCAAGTTAATATAGCCATCAAATAAATATGCAAACATAACTTATTTTACATAAATTTTGCATATTTAAGCATTGCTACATCTTACCAAGGTGTATAATTATGTTATACTACTATTATTTCTACCTGTCTTGCCTTATGGATAAATAGGTATGCATTTTGTCATTTGGACACTTGTTTCCTAATCCATTTTTCTGGGCTAGTACAATGTTGCAGACCATTTACTCCATCCATCATATTCCGACACTGACATGACCAAATGTAACAGATTTGTTAAGATAATATCCAATATAATATGAATAAAACATAAATATTCACCCACAGGAATACTCACTGTTTTATTGCTTTTAGTTTGTGTCCTAAAAGCATTTGTTCTAGTTTCTCTTCAATTGCTGTGACAAAACACTCTGACCGACACCAACTTGGGGAGGAAAGGGTTTATTCAGCTCACATCTCCTGGGTCATAGTTCATCACTCAGGGAACCCAAGGCAGGAACTCAGTACAGGAACCTGGAGGCAGGAGCTGAGGCACAGGCCATGGAGGAGTGCTGCTTACTGGCTTGCTCCCCTGGCCCATGTCCAGGCTGCCATCTTATACAGTACACAGCAACCTGCCCAGGGTGGCACCACCCATAGTGGGCTGGGCCCTCCCACGTTGCTCAACAATCAAGACTACTCCACATATGTGGCCACAGGCCAGCCCAATGGAGCCAATTCCCCAATTGAGGCTCCCTCAACCCAGGTGTGTCAAGTTGACACTAAAGCTATCCAGCACAGCATAGGACTTGAGAAGCAATTCTACTGATTGTCATGAAAATATTAGAGCATTTATCAATTCTTGTACTATATTATTTTTAATATTTTTTATTATTTTTATTTTATGTGTATGAGTGTGTTATCTGCATGTATGTAAGCAAACGCATGTCATGCAGTGTTCACAGACATCAAAAGAGGGCATCAGATCCCCTGGAATTGGAGTTACCAGAGGTAGTTAGCTGTCATGTGGGTACCGGGAACTGAATCCCCGACCTCTGCAAGAGCAGCCAGTGCACTTGAATGCCAACCCATCTTTCCAACCCTATATATTATTAAGTAAAATTCTGCCGGAGTTCAATTTCAGTTTTAATTACTTTAACTACTTGATGGTTTATTGCTTTCAATAAGAAAATTCTTTAAATATTTATCAAATGGGTAGAGAGAAAGATAGATGATAGATAGATAATTTTAGATTGAATAATGTGTTTAGCTGATCTAATTACCAAGGATACGGTGAATAAAAGTGCTGGTTCTTTCCACACATTTATTTCTGTCTACTTTTGATTTAGTTTCTTTCCCATGTCTATTCAGTGTTATTTATTTATAAGACATTCAGTGCCTAAGACTTGGCCACTCTTTGGAGTCCTAAAAAGAGTTTGCACTTTTCATTAGCTTTAGTTTTCATCCTCCCACGTCTTCTCTATCTTCTACAATTGATCATTTTCTTTGCTGTATCTGATCCCTGTTCTTTCTGCCCTGGTTGGTCTCTTGAGCTCTACAGAGGGCTCTCATCACTACTGGGATGGGTACTGCTACATCCACCATTTCTGCTCCCACTGCCACAACTGTAGCCTCTTCTCCTTACTTCATGTTTGCATTTCACTACTGTCTAGTAATGATGAAAACCTAAGGCAGATAAGAAAGGTCAATTGAGAAAAAGCTTAATTGAGCCTAATTTTGCATAATCAATGGGAAGTGTAGTACTGTCCACTGGCTTCCATGTCCTTCACCTCTACCAATTCTAGGTATGTAACAGGTGGAATCAAAGTCAGCTTATAACATATATTCCTATATACCCACTGTGGTACTGTTCAGAGTACTAAACATGTATAATTAGCCTATGTGCCCATCAGTTAATGAATGACTTTTCTGGAGAAACCTTCTGTTTTAAATGGGAATTTTTTTTATATAAATGGGAATTTTACCTAATTTTTGAACCAAATTAATCTTGTTTTGAGATCATTTAACACAATCTAACAATCTACCTTCCTGCTATGAAATCAACTTATTTAAATTTTGGTAGCCTTTAGGATAAAAATGTAAACAATCTTAGTAAGCCTTGAGCTCCTCTTGTCATCAACTTTTACAAGCTAAGTTCAAAATATATAAGATTACATTCCCCATTCCTCCCACATGACCCTTCATTGACCTTAACCTACAGTAGTGTATGTGTGTGTGTTGTGAAAATACCATTGCAGAATGCAGCATCCTTGAAAGAAACAAATTATCCCAACTTTATATCAAAAATAACAGGTGGTTTTGTATGCTGTTCTGGCTCAGCAGGTGTCAGAGAAGGAAAATTCTTTTTTTTTTTTCTTATTTATTTTCCATGTCATTATGAATATATTGTTTAAGTCAATAGAGTATGTCCCTAGGCTGGAAGAACGTGTTGGCGCACACCTTTAATCCTAGCACTTGGGAGGCAGAGGCAGGCAGATGTTTGTGAGTTCAAGGCCAGCCTGGTCTACAGAGTGAGTTCCAGGACAGCTGGGACTACAGGGAGACCCTGTCTCAAAAAGACCAAAAAAAAAAAAAAAAAAACAGATCAGGGTCTCTCTCTTTTTGAGACAGGGTCTCCCTGTATTCCCAACTGGCCTGGAACTCACTCTGTAGACCAGGCTGGCCTTGAACTAATAGAGATCCACCACCTGCCTCTGCCTCCGGAGTGCTAGGACTAAAGGCATGCACCACCCCCTCCCCCCGCCATGCTCACTCTTAATTTAAGCTACTGTTAAGAGTAAGACTGTCTGTTCAGGCACTGCTGTATTGTAGCATGTCCACCACACATACTCAGGCAATATCACATGCTTCCTCTCACATGTGGAATTTAGAAAAGAGAAAAAAGGATATGAAAGTAAAAAGTGGATTACTATACATGTAGAAGAAGAAAATATTACATGTAAAGGAGATAAAATAGCCTAATAGAGTAAGCAAAAGTGCTGAATATCTTTAGTTGTCAACTTGAAACACCGGGGTTGATGGACCATCAACTGGAGAATTGCCTCCATTGGACTGGCCTATAGCCAAATCTGTAGGACATTTTCTTGATTGTTGAATAATATGGGAGGGTCTATCCCACTGTGGGCCATCCCTGGGCAGGTTGTTCTGTATTGTATAAGAAAGCAAGCTGAACATAGAAGGGGGGGGCACAGTAAGCAGCTATTCTCAGTATTCTGTGTTCTAAGTTCCTGCCCTGAGTTCCTGCCTTGGTTTCCCTTGATGTTGGACTGTGCTTGTAAGCCAAATAAACCCTTTCTTTCCCCAAGTTGCTTTTGGTCAGAGTGTTTTGTCACAGTAATCAAAACCAAACGAGAACTGGAAACATGATCAACATATTTAAAATACCATAATAAAACCATAAATATACAACTAATATACACTAAAAATGTTTTTAAATAAATATACTTTTATTTATGCTTGCTGTGGTTTGAGCAGGAATGCCCCTATACATTTTAAGTACTTAAGTACTTGGCCCCAGTTGGTGAAGCTGTTTATGTAGGTGTGGTCTTACTGGAAGAAGCATGCCACTAAAGCTGGGTTTGAGAGTTTATAGCCTTACACTGCCTTGATCTTGTTCTCTCTGCTTCCTGGGTGTGAAGATGTAACCTCCCAGCTTTTTGTTTTGTTGCATCCTGCCACTGTGACAGACTTTTATCTTTCTGGAATCATAATCTCAATAAACTCCTCCTTCTATAAGTTTTTTAGCCAGAGTTTTATCACAGCAACAGAAACATAACTAATACAGAGTTGGAAGTAACTGTTCCTGAAAAGCATGTTTACTTTCAGAAAATACAGTTGTTTCTGGAAATTTTTATTTATTTTCAACTCAGGGGGTCTCTTCTGCTTATCATTTGTTTTTAATTTGAATACATAATGATAATTACTTCTATTCATTGATTTTTACAAAATAAAATGAATATTAATACAGTACAATTCCTAAAAAGACTGAAGACAATTAACATTTACTATTTTCACCCTTCATGTCATAATTTCTAGGTATCTAGGCACATCTGTGTGGCCTTTCTAAGTATGATGAATCAACCAAATAGAACAAAAAAACAGAACTAAAGGAGTATGCATGGATAAATCGACTAGGAGCATGCATATGTTAATTCTAATTTCCTTTTTCATGCACACGTAATTCATTAATGGATGATTACTGGATTTCCTGGTGGCCTTAGTGTAGAATATATTTAGTTCAGGAAAGAAAAAGCATGTCAGGTTTTGTCAACAATAGATTCTATTGCACTTATTTCTAGATATTCACTAAACTGAATTGTCAAGATAAAAATAGTTCAGAGGGGATAGAGAGATAGCCTAGCGGTTAAGAGCACTGACTGCTCTTGCAGAGAACCCGGGTTTGATCCCCAGCACCCACATGGCGCCTGAGAACTGTCTATAACTTCAGTTCCAGGAGAACTACAGTTCCAGGGGAATCTGAGACCCTCTTCTTACCTCCTCGGCATTGCACGACATGGGTGCACAGACCTACATGCAGACAGTACATTCATACACATACAAAAAGAATAGTTCAGATAGCTTGTGTGTCCTTAATAATGATTTTTCGTGATTTTGTATTTCATAAAAGTTCATTTTCATATTGGCATGCAAATGTAAAAAAACGTAGTCATGTTATATCAATTCTCAATTATGTTTAAAATCTCATAAATCTGAAAGAAAAAAATTAATATTTAAAAGTGATAAATCAAAATAGGTGTTATCATATATTTTTTGTATTTTCAGGCTCTCTCAGGAACCAGAATGTCAAATTTAGAGAAAATTTTCATGCATATTGTGAGTTTGAACTATATAATACTAAGACCAAAAAGATTACAAAGATATAAAAAAAAGTATATAGAAATAACAGAAAAGGGGCAGATGCCATATTCTGGTCCTGAGCAGGGCAGGGGTCAGGACCAGCCCGCCACTGCAAAATAGACCGTTTTGCTTCTCATCCACCTGTGCCCATTTTCTAAGCCTAGGGAACAATCTGTGGAAGAGGGGGTGCAGTAGAATGTAAGGGCTGCGATTGGGGTGAATGGTGAAACTACAACAATATAGACTGGACACTCATTTGATCAACTTGATTGAACATACAAGCCCCCCCTACTGGATGGTGGGACCCATGAGCTGTGTGCGTTTGGGCACAACTGCTCGCAAATTGGTTTTACATGAAAGATGCTTGTACTCACAGATTATCACTTATTGTTAAAAAAATGAAAACAAAACAAAACAAAAAAACAGAGAAAGATGCAGAAAAGTTACGACAGAATGCATGATCTAGGATGGATAGGGGTGGGGTGGGGGGAAGGGAAGGGGATATATGCCTGAACTGAATTGGAAAATGATGTATGAAATACACAAAGCATCAATAAAAAAAAAAGAAATAACAGAAAAGGAATTTTACTGTGAACAAGAATAAATGTAAAGAAATAACATAAAGAGGCTGGATAGATGACTCAGCAGTTAAGAACACTGGCTGATCTTGCAGAGGACCTGCAAGATCCTCTGCAAGGTTTGATTTCGAAAATCCACATGGTGACTAACAACCATCTGTAACTCTAGTTTCCAGGGGATCCAATGCCCTCTTCTGCACTTCGTGCAGGCAATACACGACATGGATTAACACTTATACTTCTACACATAAAATCAGAGATAATAAATATTAAAAACAAAGACAGGCAGTCATCTCTTAAATTAAAGGTTGGTTTTCAACTTTAGCATCAGATGTTACAGGATGACAAAGAATTATTTGCAATAGGAGTTTAGAAGCTAATCTGACTCACCTCAGTTGATAATTCAAGAGCTAACACTACAGTATAAAATTATGTCTGTTGGAGACTTAGGAAAATAATTGTGTAAAGTGGCAAAGCAGGTTTGTGCCCATTGGAGTGAAAAATCTGAATAATTTCACAGCTCTCAGCGTAGTCAAAGACCCCAGGAAGAAGGAGCTTCTTTCTCAGCACTAACACAGAGACCTTCACTCTGCAATAAGTAGTTAATATGTCTTCAAAAGTCACCACACATGCAGATGTACAGATGGCCTCGGATGGCCAGAGAGTTTACAAAGGCCACTAACCATAAAGCAATAAATATGGGGTCTCCCTGAGTCGAACGCAAAGACTCCACCGTCAGCACCAGCTACACCTCACTGCGGGGGATAATACTGTGCAGCAGAGCGCGCCATGTGCCTGTATATCCAAATCTAATTGGTATTGGCTCGCCCTTGGAGAGATAAGTAACCCATGGCTGATGCCCACAAGCTTACATCCTCTACAGGTTAGAGATGTTATAAGCCACAGTTAGCCCTGTCTTTTTAACAGGGGGGAAAAATGTAATTTATGGATTATTAACATATCATCCAAACATTGTGTCTATGCTAAGTAAATCCTACATACTATTGGTGCTGCTTAAATAACTATATATATAATTGCATGTTCTTCATTAGTAAGATCGAAGGTTATTCCTGGACAGGGATGTCAGCCCATGAAAGAAAACACCTAGAATTGACCAGAGTCCAACGCAACAGCTCCAGATTTGAGAGTGGACTGTTTTACCTCTCCATCCACCTGTGCCCCTTTCTAAGCTAGGGAAACAACCTGCGGAAGAGGGGGGGGTGGTAGAATGTAAAGGGCTACGATTGGGGGAATGGTGATGAAACTACAGCGATTAGTCTGGACACTCATTTGATCAAACTTGATGGAACAAACAACCGGTCACCCCCCCCACTGGAGGGGTGGGGTTGTGGGTGTTTGGGGACAACAGCCTGCAGAGAGGTGTTGCATGAAGGATGCTTGTTACTCATGGATTATCACTATAGCTAAAAATGAAAAAAAAAAACGGAGAGAAAGATGCAGGACAGATATGGCGGAATACATGAGCGGCTGGCTTTGGTTGGGGGGGGAGGAAGGGAAATAAGCCTGAACGGAAATGGAAAAAGGTAGGCAATGCAACAAAGCATAATAAAATGAATTGTAAAAAACAAAGACAAAGTCACTCTTACAATGAACATAAAACACCTTTTACCACCTTAACTTACCTCGCTACGAATATGAAATTGGTTCGTCTTTCCAGGGAAACCCACAGCCAAAGCTGGCTGTTCTTATCCCGCTTTTATTTATTTTTTTTTAATTTTTTTTAAATTTTTTTATTATTTCTGTATGTTGTGTGCAGTACTGTCTGCCTGAAAGTCTGTGCCCCCGTGTAGTGCAACGCCGGGAGTTCAGGAGAGGGTCTCGGATTTCCCCTGGAACTGGAAGTTTCTCCTGGAATTTCGGAGCTTCAGACGGTTCTCAGCCGCCATGTGGGTTTGCTGGGGATCGAACGGGTCCTTCGGTTAAGGCGGTCGCCGCTCTTAACCTCTAGGCCCATCTCTCCAGCACCCCAGCTTTTTATTAACAATACAGTTGGATCATTTGATTTCCCCATTTCCTATTCAGATTTAATTATTAGGGGCAATATTAAAATATGACATTCAGTCTCTACTTAGTTAATGTTTACAAATGGCATTGAGTAGATTGTCTTGCATGTGGCCATAATTTTTATTGAACCATGGTAAAGTACACATGTCACAGATTCATATTTGAAACCGAACTCTTTTTATAAAAATATTTTGATGATTGATTATACTACAAGACCTTATTTACAAATATAACTTCTAATTATAGCTATATATGAGAATGTAACCAGTCTGAATAAGTCATATAGTCATATTTTAACTGTATAAATAGTAGAGGCAAGGAAGAGAACAAGATAGATGATTATAATGCAGTAATCATTCATGTACTTGGAATCCTTGGGGGGAATAACAATTAAGGCAGAATGAGAAATGGCCTGCTAAACGACATTTTTTTTTTAAAGTGGCTGATTTCCAAATCAAGAAAATCAGAAGATTAAAAACTAGCCTCATAAAAACCATGGTATTGAGCTGTGCGTGGTGCTATGCCTTTAATTCCTTAGCACTCGGAGCAGAGAAGCAGGCGCTCTCTGTGGTTCAAGGCCAGCCGGGACTAACGGGAAATACCCTGTCTCAAAAGACAAAAAAAAAAAAAAATCCCATGGTATTTGGATCAGATGTTATATATTTCTGTATACAAGATGAATATGCAAATTCTTACAGAGATATTCTCTAGTACATTTCTGCATGCACTAGATGTAGTGAAAAAGAAATAAATTAACTATTTTGTTTATGCTAAATGACTAATATGATCCTGCAATAGAACACTTTAATCTTATCAGTAATTATTTTTAAAAGTTGTGAATGGCCTTACTATCAGTAATATGAACTTCAACAGTCTGACTAGCTTCCAAAGAATTCCTTGGGTAAACAGCATTATTTTTAACCTTTGATAATTGAAAGGATAACTATACAGTGTTTGAGCATACTAAAAAGAAAAAAAAATCCATGAACATGGGAGGTCTTTCCATCTTTTGTGTCATTTTCAATCTCCTTCAAGAGTTTAAAATTTTTGTTGTAGAGATCTTTGGTATGGTATCTTTGGTTAGGTTTGTTCCCAGGTATTTTATTATTGTTGAGGCTATTGTGAGTGGGAAGGTCTTCTTATATTCCTTCTCCACTTGTTTATTGTTGGTGTAAAGAAAGGCTATTGATTTTTTCCAGGTTAATTTTGTATCCTGTCACTTTACTGAAACTCTTAATTGTTTCCAGAAATTTTCTGGTGGAGCTTTGAGCATCCCTTAGGAAAACTAACATATCATCTGCAAAAAGTGATAGCTCAACTTCTTCTTTTCTGATTAGTACTCCTTTACTTTCCTTCTCTTGTCTTATTCCCCTAGCAAGCATTTTAGGCACTATGTTAAAGAGGAGTGGTGATAGGGGCAGCCTTGCTGGGTTCCCACCTTTAAGGGAAATGGTTCCAATTTTCCTCCATTTAGGATGATGTTAGCAGTGGGTTTGCTATATATGGCTTTGATCATGTTGAGGAATGTTCCCTTCAGTCAGATTCCCTCTAGGACTTTAAACATGAAGGGATGCTGGATCTTGTCAAAGGCTTTTTCGACATCAATTGGCATGATCATGTGGTTTTTGTCTTTCAGTCCATTTATGTGTTTTATGATATTTATTGATTTACATATGTTGAACCATCCCTGAAACTCTGGTATGAATCCAACTTGGTCATTATGGATGATCTTTTTGATGTGGGTCTGTATGTGATTTGCAAGCATTTTGTTGTGAATTTTTGCATCTCTATTCATTAATGAGATGGGTCTATAGCTTTCTTTTTTGGTTGTATCTTTACCTGGTTTGGGGTGATGCTGGCTTCAGAGAAGGAATTTGGGAGAATTCTCTCTGTTTGTATCCTTCTAAACAGATTGAGAAGTAATGGTTGTAGGACCGCGTTAAAAGTTTTATAGAATTCTGCTGTGAATCCAACTGGACCCGGGCTTTTTTCAGTTGGGAGGGTTTTATTTTTATTACATCCTCCATTTCCTCAAATATTATGGGTCTGTTTAAACTGTCAATCTCTTCTTGTTTAAGCTTTGATGGTTCCCAGGAAATATTCATCCATTTCTCTTAGGTTTTCAAATTTAGTGGAGTATAGGCTTTTGAAGTATTCCCCTATGGTTGTCTGGATCTTTTCTTTGTCTCTTGTGATGTTTCCCCTTTCATCATGAATACTAATGATTTGGAGTTGCCAGGAACTTTTCTTTGGAAACCTTTGAGATGTTGTTCTCTTACAAAAGACTAATGTGAATATACGGGTCATATATTATTGACTATGACATTCTCATGAAAATATACACTTGAGAATCTAACCACAAAGGGAATGTTTCTCATAGTTAAATTGAAAATTATCAGTACATTGTGACTCTTTTTGAAGGAATGTGCTTTAGGTTACATGTCACTGTTGCCAGTCATAACATCCTGCTTCTCTCCTTCCACTGCATTTTAAGTAATGCAGACAAGTTTTGGATCTGTAATGACACAGAAAATATTTAATAACAATAAAGTCTCTCTCAGTCCAAAATGAAAAGCAAAATTCAGAGAATTTGAAGGAGAAATGTTCATGAATGAAGGATACATGACTTTGTGTCTCCTACTACATTTAACTTAGTAGTAGAATAGTAGTATGAAAAATCTAGACTTTTTGTGAAAGAAGGGGCTCCCAAACCCCACAGCTAATTTTTTAAAATTCACAGAAGCTCAATGGGATCATGGGTCACAAAAATTTATCAATAATAAATGCTTTGTGAAGAATCAATAACTAAAGTGCACTTAGAATCAATGTATAATTAATCCAGGAGGCTTCAGATAGTTCTCACCGATGTTGCATTGCGCCTTTCCTCAGTTGTGAATATACTTGTGCATTTTTGCATGCTGCATGTATTTATAGAATGCAATGCCAGTGAAAACAGTTTGAAATAGCTTAAAACCATTGTATGTTAGGATATAGTTCTTTTACTACATATACAAAGATTCTGCTTTTGTAGAAATATAGTTTACAGAAAATAAAGAATTTTATATTTTCTTATCATCCTTTCTCATTATATATTTATAAAAAGTAATTTTGGATTTGTTTGCATTGTATTCTAATATTTTTATAACATTTGACTTACTGATTTGAGTTTGTAAAATTTATCAGCTATTTTTTTTTTTGCATGGGGCTAAATTTCCAAAATTTTCTAAGATATCCCTAAATATTCTTTTGATATTTGTAGTATATATTTATAAAAAGCTTTCTCAGTGGCTAGAGAGATGGCTCAGTGGTTAAGAGTGCTGACTGCTCTTGCAAAGGACCCTGGTTTGATTCCCAGCACCCAAATGGAGGCCAAGAACCATCTTTAAGCAGAGTGTGGTGGTGCCCGCCTTTAATCCTAGCACTCGGGAGGCAGAGGCAGGGAGATCTCTGTGAGTTCAAGGTCAGCCCCGTCTACAGGGTGAGTCCCAGGCCAGCTGGGGCTATAGGGAGACCTTGTCTCAAAAAAAAAAAAAAGCTTTCTCAACAATGATGTTTACAAAGAGAAAATATCAAACAACTTTGATGGTGTTTAAATCCTGCATTATCACATAGCCAAGAATATACCTTTAGGTGAAAATAAATAGACATATCCATCTCATTAGTACACAAATCTGATTTTGTTATAAGCAAATGGTAGCATTATATACATACCAATATTTAAAAATAAAATTCCTTATGATTTATTATCAATAAATGTTTGATTTATATGCTTACTTTATATCTCTATATATCTAGGGTCACAAATATTTCCTTGGCAGTCAGGAATGGATAAAGTTCAAGAAGCTCTGCTTTATATGACAACAAAGCTAGGAGACAAGATGGACCCTAACAGGGTTATGGAATTGAAAAGATCCCAGTTTCCCAGGAAGTAGGAAAAGTTTCAAGCAAACCTTGGGGTGAGCAGTAGAAAAATGTAGCGGGGACAGTAATTCCTGGAGCTGTGTTAGGGTTGGGATGTGTCCTTTAGACAAGAGAAAGGGCAACACAGGCAAAGTTATGCATCAGAGAGGCCTGTTCTCTGCTTCCATTGGACACTGTAGCACACTTTCAGGAAGCCTATGCCAATAAAAATGCCAGTTGTAGAAAAATGAAATTAAAATATTTTCATATTTAAGGTAATTTCAGAGACAGTATAGTGATTTAGATTTTTGGCAGATGGAAATCAGAAATAGAGTTTGGTAGGATAAGGTTTTCTTTAAAGAACTATCACTTGGGGCTGGAGAGATAGCCTAGCAGTTAAGAGCACCGACTGTTCTTGCAGAGAACCCGGGTTCGATCCCCAGCACCCCCATGGAGGCTAAGAACCGTCTATAACTCCAATTCCAGGAGAACTCCAGTTCCAGGGGAATCCGAGACCCTCTTCTGACCTCCGCAGCATTGCACGACACGGTTGCACAGACCTACATGCAGATAGTACATTCTTACACATACAAAAATAAATAAAATAAAAATAAAGAACTATCACTTGACTTAAATGTAAACATTCAAATTTTTCTGTAATTCCCCAAAGTATATTAAAAGAAAACCTTCCATCTTCATCTTCAAAATAATTGCTTACTGAGAATTTGAATTGTTCCCTTATTATAGTATTGAAATTGTCTACTTAATCTATCAAATCATGTTCATGCCCTGATTTTATGTACTTGTATCTATCAATAAACATTGTGTGGAAAAAAAAAAGAATGAGGGCCTTGTGCTTTACTACTGAACTGATCGTGAGCCATCTATCTACTTTAGTTTTTTTCATTGTCATTTGAGAAAGGATCTCACTATGTAGATCAGGCTGCCTAGAACTCACAGAAATCCATCTGCCTCATCCTGTCTAGTTCTGTATATCTTCTGTTTTAATTGTCATATTGTCACTTTATTCTTAGCCAGATATATTGAAAATATGATTTTAGCACATTATATTACTAAACAACATAAAACATTTTCATTTTTGACATAATTTTAGGTCACTTGACAAAACACATTACAAACATTTATCTAAAGATTCCATCTGGAAATAAAAATTTAAAACTTGTAATGGATAATGATTGATTTTAAGTAATTTTAATCTTTCAGATTCAATTTATGTAATTTTTTCCTTACTTAGAACTAAATCACATCCGCTTCACTAAAACAAGAGAAATTAATAATACTCTGCTTTGGAAAAAAAACTCTGGAAAGACTCAGAGAAAGATGCAAGACATGTATGTCAGAGTGCATGAACTTGGGTGGGGTGGGGGGCATGGAAAGGGAAATGAATCTAAATTGTGTTGAGAAATGAAGTATGATGTATGGAAAAAGTTTAATAACAATAAAATATATTTAAAAAATAATAAAACAAGAGAAACAATAAAGCCCCTCAAGGAAGAACAACATGTCAAAGCTTGTCATTAAGGTAAAGAATACTCAGTTTTTCATATTTGTGGTCTCATGTCAATGAATTAAAACAAATACAAAAAATATGACTGGAGATAGAATATTTTTCCTAGCATGGGCAAGTCCCTGGGTTTAATAATCTGTATTGTGTGCATGTGTGTAAACTATTTCCATAGAATTTACATTATATTAGGTCAAACTTTATTTTAATGTACTTTGATTTATCCTAGTTCCTTAATAGTATTATTTTATGTTTTAAGTTAAATTTTTGCAGCCCTGAGTTTAAGACATATTCACAGATTTTCTTCCTGGTATCTCATATTTTAGTAGTTCTTAAAATATTTCAAATACAGGGGGCTGGAGAGATGGCCTGGCAGTTGGGAGCGCCAACTGCTCTTGCAGAGGACTAGGGTTCCATCCCCAGCACCCACATGGCGGCTGAGAACCGTCTGTAACTCCAATTCCAGGACAACTCCACTTCCAGGGGAATCCGACGCCCTCTTCTGACCTCCGCGGCATTGCACAACACGGGTGCGCAAACCTGCATGCAGACAGTACATTCATACACATAGAGAAAAATAAATTAAAAATTTTTTTAAATATTTCAAATATTTCATTATTTTATTATAGAAATAAGTGATATTTTGATACAACTAGTATAACTGTGTTGGTGCCACAAATTTCACCTTTATGAATTATCAGTAAATATGTGTGGTCTGAATTCCCAAATAAGTTGCTGTGTTCTCATCGCTGTACTTATATTCAGGCTCTCTGAACATTACTGAAATTAGACTGGTTATTAAACCCATCATGGCTTAAAAATTCAAAGGACAGAAAGGAACACATCTCCTTCTTTAAATCAAAATGTAGGAAAAAATAAAGTTGGTGAAGAAGACATGTCAAAATCCACAAGAGGCCAAATACTAGTCTGTAGGCATTGAACAACCAAGTTGTGAAGTCAAAGGAGCATTAAGACCTTGAAGGAAATGAAAGTGACTGCTTTGGGACATACGCAAGAGTGGTAAGAAAATCCCAAGTTGCCAGAGCTAAACACATATACATATGAGCAGCACTAAATGGACATAGTAGGATAAACATATATTCATACATATGCAACAATAATCATTATAGAAGCAGCCCTGAAACTGAGAGGACATGGGGATGATGGATGAAGAATCAGAGTGGGGAGAAGGACAGGTGGGAATGATGTCAATACTGTGCTCGTGTATAAAACTTATAAATACAAAAGAAATCAAGTAAAATAGCCCCATGTTGTTAAAGAGAATTGATTAGTAATGCTGAGAAAGAAGCAAGCCTGCCACACTACCATGAGACAAAGTACCAGCCACAGCAAGGCACTGATGTTCTCTTGGGAGAGTGACGGAGATGAGGAAGCTGATGGAGAAAATGCTGAACTTAATAGAGTTCTTGAAGTTGACCTAAAGAAACCATCCCTACAACAAAAAGTGGCAAGGCATAGATGAAAGTGCTGGGCTGGTGTAGAAAATCCACTGTACTATCTAGAAGATCTAGTTTAAGTGCTGAATAGGGATGACACCTATATTTCCAGTATGAGGGATTCAGAGGCAGGAGGATCACAGTCGAGAACACACTTGGCTGTACAGTGAGCCCTTCTCAAAAAAAAAAAAAAAAAAAAAAGAACCCAAACAAAACAAAAAGGATACCTAAACGAAAACCAAAAAAAAAAAAAACAATACCAACAAAAAAAAGAGGTTCACTATCTGACACAGACATTAGGGTAGACAATGAAAAACAAAAAAAAAAAAAAAAAAAAAAAAAAAAAAAAAAAAACTCTCTTAGTTTATTAGAAGAATACGGAGATCTCCTCCCTAGAGAGGAAAATGCAATGCCTACCTTTTAAAGGTTCAAGTATAAGATGACTCTCCAATCAGGAAGTGCAGCTGGTGACTTGAATGAGAGTCAATATTAATTTACTGTTCTAAAAATTCAAGGGCTCTTCAGACTACTGAATCTCTTCTATCTATACATTATAATGAGGGGGAAAAAGGCTGTATCTTAGCATATCTGGTGTGTTGAATATTATGGTTTACAAAATATATTAATTTCATTCATTGTTGAGCCTACAAATGAAAGGAACAATTCCTTTAAAAAAAAAATATGCTCGATGACATGAACGCTGTCGTTAAGAGAGCTGATATAAAATTATATTGATATTTTCATATCTGCCAGCATCACAACATTCATTAGGCAGTTCATGAATAAAGAAGCAATCTCAACTAATAAGTCTTTTTTATTTATGAACTACCTTTTGTCACATTATAACTACCACATGTAATACACTGATCGACTACACAAATTAAATTTAAAGTCTTTAAAATATCACTATTCTAGGGGCTGGAGAGATGGCCTAGCAGTTAAGGGTGCTGACTGCTCTTGCAGAGGACCCAGGTTCAATCCCTAGCACCCACATGGTGGCTGAGAACTGTCTTTAACTCCAGTTCCAGGGGAATCTGGCACCCTCTCGGACCCCCACGACACTACACTACACGGTGTGCACGACTACATGCAGACAGGACATCACACAACATGCAAAAATAAATAAAACTTGAAAAAATATCACTATTCTAGATGTTATCAAAGATATTTGTGGCTCATGAGAGGGAGTAAAATTATTAATAATAATGAGAATTTGGGAGAAATTGATTCCAATCCCTATAGGTGACTTGAAGGGGCTTTGGACATTAGTGGAAGAACGATATGTAGATGTATTGGAAGGAACAAAATAACTAACATTAGAAGTGAAGCCTGAAAATGTGACTGTGTTGTTTTGCCAACATCATTATAATTATTTTGCAGTTGAGGAGATGCATCTTAATATTACAGCAATAATGATGACTTCTTTTTTACATTTACTTTTATTTTTATAAACTTTATTTTTTTAATATTTTATTTATTATTTTTTTAATTTTATTTTCTTTTACAAATTTTTTTTATTAATTTTAATTTATGTATATCCGATGTTTGATGATGTACTGTCTGCATGCAGTTTGTGCACCCGTGTCGTTGACAATGCCGGCAGAGGTCAGAAGAGGGCGTCGGATTCCCCTGGAAACTGGCGTTCTCCTGGAATTGGAGTTTCAGACGGTTCTCGGCCGCCATGTGGGTGCTGGGGATCGACCCAGGTCCTCTGTAAAAGGGTCGGCGCGCTAACCACCGCTAGGCCATCTCTCCAGCCCCCATTTATAAACTTTTATACATGAGTACATTTACATTATTTCCACCTTGCCTTCTCCTTCTTGAACTACTCCTGTGTTCCTCTGCTCCCTCTCAATTGCTGACCTCTTCCTGAGTATTTTTGTACATATATACATTTGTATACATTACATACACACATATAGAGCGAGAGATAGATATAGAAAAAGATATCTCACTGAGTCTAGTGGTGCTAATGTGCACATGTTTATAGAAGTTGACAACGAAGGATTGGATAACCTGTCAAGGAGCTCCTCCTGAAAAAAAACACCTCTCATCAGACAGCCATTAATTTGCTTTCAATCTTTTCATCTAGAGATGTTATAACTTGGAGAAATTTCCACTAACCACATTGCCATGCCAACTGGTGCTCTCATTATATGGGTCTTGTTTCGGAAAAGATAATGTCGACGATTTCATGTGTCCAGCTTTCCTGACGTTTTTTGGAAGACACCTCTAGCTATCAGCAGGCATCCTAGTCCTCTGGTCTGCCCTCTCTGCTGTGATGTTCCCTGAAGCCTTAGGTTCTAGGGGTTACATTTTATATGTATTTTTGAGGCTGGTCCACCCTCTGTATCTTTTTCTCTCCATTTTGATCAATTGTACTTAGAAGAATTGAGTGGAATCTGACCTGGAAACCTCTTCTTTGATGACTAGCTCTTATGTAACTTGGAAGGAGTTTTCACACTGACAAGGATGAAAAGCAATCAATATTCTTACCCAGTAGTAAAAGTCTATGAACTGCAACAATTACCATCTGAGGAAGATATCCCTAATGAATATGGATTTCTTGGGTACATAATCTCCACTTCCTACCTTCATGCCTTTTCGACCCTCGTTACGGCCTCTTCTCCGTCCCCCGATCCTGCCTTGCGCTCCAGCTCCGAGCCTCCTACTTCTCTCTTCCGCCCCAATCATCCTCTCCCGGCTCCACCCCTACCTCATACCCTACCTCCCCCTAATAACCTTCCTCTCCCCTCCTCCGTCTAAGTTTCCTTCCCTTCCTTCCTTCCTTCCTCCTTCCTTCCTTCCTTCCTTCCTTCCTGCGCTTTCTCTTTCTTTCTTTCTTTTCCTTCCTTCTTTCTTTTTTTTTTTTTTTTTTTTTTTTTTTTTTTGGTTTTTTGCTCCGTTTTTTTTTTTTCCCTGCAGCCCTCGCTGTCCTGGAACTCACTCTGTATAGACCAGGGCTGGCCTTGAACTCACAAAAATTGCCTGCTCTCGGCTTCCCAATGCTAGAGATAAAGGCATGCACCACAAATCCTTGCCTGGCCTAAGCACTAACTTTCTAATTTGGCTTAAGACCTGCCTCAGTGTGAAGAAAGAATCACCACCTGGTATTGTAAATCTGCTAAATGCTGTGATCTGGGATCTGTGTCATTTACCCCTATCCACATTGGCATGTAAACTGTCTTTGTCATAATGCAGGTCATAATTAGGCAACTATAAAGTCCAAATTTTGTGAGTATAGCTTCCCTGTCATGATCTCGAGAATATATTAGCTCACAGGAATTGATCTTATCTTCTAACTTCTTTAATTTTGACACATTTGGCCCCCCTTTCCATGATGCTCCATGAATCTTACATTTAGGCATTGTGTTATAGATGTAGCACTCGAGGGTCTATAACCTCTCCAACCATGTATCTTAGGCTATGTTTAACTGTCGTTATGCTAGATTTCACTCCTAATTGATGCCGTTAAGTCCAGATTAGAGAGCGTTGATACCTGCAGAGATAAAAACGCCACTGTTGCCCATGAAGAGATACTTTACTAGGGAAGGTAATTGTTGTGGTTATTGAGGGCTATTACTTAAGTAACTTGATTGTCCTAATTAAAGAGATACTTGCTCCAATGGATGTTTATTGCTGCTTTCCCAACAATAGCTGGAAATGAAAACAACAGTGCCGTTCAAACTGATGAATGGGCAATGAAAAGTGGTACAAAGAGGGATACCACACCAATGAGTTTCTAAAAGGCGAGCTGTAGAGAAATAAATTAAAATAAATAAAATTNAACCTGGCATTTCTTAGTTAGTTACAGGCCGAGTTACAGACGTCTTCTCAGCCCTCCACCGTGGGTTGCTGGGGATTTAAACCCTAGCCTCGCAAGAGCCGTTGGCGCTTCCCGCTTCCCCTCCCAACTGCCATGGCCCTTCCTCTTCCATCCCCCTTTTATTTTGAACCAATCTTTTCATACCTCCTCACATCTTCTTTCCCCCTCCTTCCCCTCCTTTTTTTTTTACCCAGCTTTGGAGCTAGCGTGGTGCCACCACATTTTTACACCCCTGTTCACCTTTTGCAGCACCGCCGCACCCGATGCGGTGTATCCCCCCATACCACCACGTTCACCTCACCACATTCGCGCCCTCTGTGCCTCCCCCCCCCCCCCTACGCCAGCAACCCTTCGTTCGTACCACTCCTACATTCCCCGGACAACTCCATTCCAGGGAATCCGACGCCCTCTTCTGACCTCCGCGGCATTGCAAAAACGGGTGCGCAAACCTGCATGCAGACAGTACATTAATACACTTTTTTTTTTTTTTTTAAAAATTTTTTAAAATATTCATATTATTATTTTATTATAGAAATAAGTGATATTTTGATACAACTAGTATAAACTGTGTTGGTGCCACAAATTTCACCTTTATGAATTATCAGTAAATATGTGTGGTCTGAATTCCCAAATAAGTTGCTGTGTTCTCATCGCTGTACTTATATTCAGGCTCTCTGAACATTACTGAAATTAGACTGGTTATTAAACCCATCATGGCTTAAAAATTCAAAGGACAGAAGGAACACATCTCCTTCTTTAAATCAAAATGTAGGAAAAAATAAAGTTGGTAAGAAGACATGTCAAAATCCACAAGAGGCCAAATACTAGTCTGTAGGCATTGAACAACCAAGTTGTGAAGTCAAAGGAGCATTAAGACCTTGAAGGAAATGAAAGTGACTGCTTTGGGACATACGCAAGAGTGGTAAGAAAATCCCAAGTTGCCAGAGCTAAACACATTACATATGAGCAGCACTAAATGGACATAGTAGGATAAACATATATTCATACATATGCAACAATAATCATTATAGAAGCAGCCCTGAAACTGAGAGGACATGGGGATGATGGATGAAGAATCAGAGTGGGGAGAAGGACAGGTGGGAATGATGTCAATACTGTGCTCGTGTATAAAACTTATAAATACAAAAGAAATCAAGTAAAATAGCCCCATGTTGTTAAAGAGAATTGATTAGTAATGCTGAGAAAGAAGCAAGCCTGCCACACTACCATGAGACAAAGTACCAGCCACAGCAAGGCACTGATGTTCTCTTGGGAGAGTGACGGAGATGAGGAAGCTGATGGAGAAAATGCTGAACTTAATAGAGTTCTTGAAGTTGACCTAAAGAAACCATCCCTACAACAAAAAGTGGCAAGGCATAGATGAAAGTGCTGGGCTGGTGTAGAAAATCCACTGTACTATCTAGAAGATCTAGTTTAAGTGCTGAATAGGGATGACACCTATATTTCCAGTATGAGGGATTCAGAGGCAGGAGGATCACAGTCAGAGACACACTTTGCTGTACAGTGAGCCCCTTCTCAAAAAAAAAAAAAACAATAACCCCACCAAAAACAAAAAAAAGATATCATCTCAATCTGACAAGACCAGTTAGGGTCAAGAAAACAAAAGACAAAAAAAAAAAAAAAAAAAAAAAATAAAAAAAAAAAAAAGTATGAAATAAAAAAAAAAAAAAAAAAAAAAAAAAAAAAAAAAAAAAACTCTCTTAGTTTATTAGAAGAATACGGAGATCTCCTCCCTAGAGAGGAAAATGCAATGCCTACCTTTTAAAGGTTCAAGTATAAGATGACTCTCCAATCAGGAAGTGCAGCTGGTGACTTGAAATGAGAGTCAATATTAATTTACTGTTCTAAAAATTCAAGGGCTCTTCAGACTACTGAATCTCTTCTATCTATACATTATAATGAGGGGGAAAAAGGCTGTATCTTAGCATATCTGGTGTGTTGAATATTATGGTTTACAAAATATATTAATTTCATTCATTGTTGAGCCTACAAATGAAAGGAACAATTCCTTTAAAAATAATATTGCTCGATGACAATGAACCTGGTCGTTAAGAGAGCTGATATAAAATTATATTGATATTTTCATATCTGCCAGCATCACAACATTCATTAGGCAGTTCATGAATAAAGAAGCAATCTCAACTAATAAGTCTTTTTTATTTATGAACTACCTTTTGTCACATTATAACTACCACATGTAATACACTGATCGACTACACAAATTAAATTTAAAGTCTTTAAAATATTCACTATTCTAGGGGCTGGAGAGATGGCCTAGCAGTTAAGAGTGCTGACTGCTCTTGCAGAGGACCCAGGTTCAATCCCTAGCACCCACATGGTGGCTGAGAACTGTCTTTAACTCCAGTTCCAGGGGAATCTGACACCCTCTTCTGACCCCCACGACACTACACTACACGGGTGCACAGACCTACATGCAGACAGTACATTCACACACATACAAAAATAAATAAAACTTGAAAAAATATTCACTATTCTAGATGTTATCAAAGATATTTGTGGCTCATGAGAGGGAGTAAAATTATTAATAATAATGAGAATTTGGGAGAAATTGATTCCAATCCCTATAGGTGACTTGAAGGGGCTTTGGACATTAGTGGAAGAACGATATGTAGATGTATTGGAAGGAACAAAATAACTAACATTAGAAGTGAAGCCTGAAAATGTGACTGTGTTGTTGCAACATCATTATAATTATTTTGCAGTTGAGGAGATGCATCTTAATATTAAGCAATAATGATGACTTCTTTTTTACATTTACTTTTATTTTTATAAACTTTATTTTTTTAATATTTTATTTATTATTTTTTTAATTTTATTTTCTTTTAAAAATTTTTTTTATTAATTTTATTTATTTCCGTATGTGTATGAATGTACTGTCTGCATGCAAGTTTGTGCACCCGTGTCGTTGCAAATGCCGTTGGAGGTCAGAAGAGTGTTACGGATTCCCTTGGAACTGGAGGTCTCCTGGAATTGGAGTGCAGACGGTTCTCGGCCGCCATGTGGGTGCTGGGGATCGAACCCAGGTCCTCTGTAAAAGCGGTCGGCGCTCTTAACCGCTAGGCCATCTCTCCAGCCCCCATTTTTATAAACTTTATACATGAGTACATTTACATTATTTCCACCTTGCCTTCTCCTTCTTGAACTACTCCTGTGTTCCTCTGCTCCCTCTCAATTTGCTGACCTCTTCCTGATTATTTTTGTTACATATATACATTTGTATACATTACATACACACATATAGAGAGAGATAGATATAGAAAAAGATATCTCACTGAGTCTAGTGGTGCTAATGTGCACATGTTTATAGAAGTTGACAACGAAGGATTGGATAACCTGTCAAGGAGCTCCTCCCTGAAAAAAAAAATCTCTCAGCAGCCATTAATTGCTTATATCTTTTCATCTAGAGATGTTAACTTGGGAAATTTCCACTAACCACATTGCCATGCCAACTGGTGCTCTCATTATATGGGTCTTGTTTAGGAAAAGATAATGTCGAGATTTCATGTGTCCAGCTTTCCTGACGTGTTTGGAAGACACTATCTAGCAGCAGGCATCCTAGTCCTCTGGTCTGCCCTCTCTGCTGTGATGTTCCCTGAGCCTTAGGTCTAGGGGTTACATTTTATATGTATTTATTGAGGCTGGTCCACCCTCTGTATCTTGTTCTCTCCATTTTGATCAATTGTACTTAGAAGAATTGAGTGGAATCTGACCTGGAAACCTCTTCTTTGATGACTAGCTCTTATGTAATTGGAAGGAGTTTTCACACTGACAAGGATGAAAAGCAATCAATATTCTTACCCAGTAGTAAAAGTCTATGAACTGCAACAATTACCATCTGAGGAAGATATCCCTAATGATGCAATAGTGGTACTCTTATCTTGGGGATAACCACTAACTTTCTTCCTTCCTTCCTTCCTTCCTTCCTTCCTTCCTTCCTTCCTTCCTTCCTTCCTTCCTTCCTTCCTTNTATATAAAATACACAAAAATTCAATAAAAATTACAAAGAAGAAAAACATTTATTTTTGGTCTTTTTGAAACAGGGTCTCCCTGCAGCTCCTGCTGTCCTGGAACTCACTCTGTAGACCAGGCTGGCCTTGAACTCACAAAAATCTGCCTGCCTCTGCCTCCCAAGTGCTAGGATTAAAGGCATGCACCACAATGCCTTGCCTGGCCTAAGCACTAACTTTCTAATTTGCCTTAAGACCTGCTCAGTGGAGAAAATTCACACCTGGTATTGTAAATCTAGCTAAATGCTGTGATCTGGGACTCTGTGTCATTACCCCTATCCACATTGGCATGTAAACTGTCTTTGTCATAATGCAGGTCATAATTAGGCAACTATAAAGTCCAAATTTTGTGAGTATAGCTTCCCTGTCATGTCTAGAATATATTATCTAACAGAATGAATCCTTATCTTCTAACTCTTATGACACATTTGCCCCCTCTTCCATGATGCTCCATGAATCTTACATTTAGGCATTGTGTTATAGATGTAGCACTCGAGGGTCTATAACCTCTCCAACCATGTATACTTAGTTATGTTTACTGTATTATGCATAGATTCCCTCCTATTGAATGGCCGTTAAGTCCAATTAGAGAGCTGTTGATTACCTGCAAGATAAAAAGGCCACTGTTGCCAATAAGAGATATTTTACTGGGAAGGTAATTGTGTGGTTTTGTAGGCTATATACTTAAGTAACTTGATGTCTAATTAAAGAGATACTAGGCTCAATGATGTTTATTGCTGCTTTCCCAACAATAGCTAGGAAATGAAAACAACATGCCTTTCAACTGATGAATGGCTAATGAAAATGTGGTACATCCACACAAATGAGTTCTATTCAGCTGTAGAGAAATATTAAATAATAAAATTTGCAAGTAAATGAATGAACTGGAAACTGTTATACTGAGTAAGGTAGCCCAGACTGAGAAAAATAAGTGATGTATGTTTTATTTCATTTGTTGATATAACCTCTGAATCTTTAGATGTGAATGTATTCTCTGAAGTAACCTCAGGAGCCAAGAGAGTAGAAAAAAATCTATGGTGTTCTAGATGGGGGGATGGTAAGAAACAGGCGATCTCAAGGGACAAATGGGAAAAATGGGGGGGGAGTAACTAGGAAGAGATGAGAGATGGCTCCACAAGGGGAAGCATATGTAACAAGCTAAATAATATAATGATTACTGTTGCATATGTGTGAATATATGTTTATCCTACTAAGTCCATTTAGTGTTGCTCATATGTATATGTGTTGAGCTCTGGCAACAAAAATCATAGTGCCAGGCAAGGACAAGCTCCCTTCATGTTGTTTTGTCGGGTAGTCCAAGAGACTAATATATAAATATATTATATGATATATATAATATATAAATATATTATATTATATATAACATATAATATATAAGTATATTATATATAATATAATAATATATATATTTATAGTATATATAATTATATATACTATAAATATATATATATAATTATATATAATATACTTATATTATAAATATATATATATTATATTATATATATACTTATATATTATATAATATATATTATATATACTTATATATAATTATATTATATATAATATACTTATATATTATACTATACTCTATTCTAGCTACTATAAATACTTAGATCTTAGTCCCTCTTGGTCTATATCTCTCTCCTACTCATATATCTGTTCCTCCCCTGCTATAGATCTCGGTTGCCTCCTAGATTTGAAGATGGGACCCGACTGCTGAAGATACAACATACTCCTGACACAGGACTGGGAGCAATTGTGATGGAACTTACTTGGGAACATCTTTTCTGAAGATTAACTCCTATAAGTATCACGAGAAATACTATAACAAACTGCCAAGTAGAAAAAAAAGCAATTTATGGTCTTACCCAGCTGAAAACGGTAAAAACTGTTAAAACCTATGATATCCTTCTTCATCAATAATTATTGTTACATAACACAGAGGGGATAGATATTTATGTACAAATTCGATTATAGATATATAGTATAGATATACATATATATATATTTGTATCTACTTGAACCATTTAATGTTCCTCATATGTACATTTGTTTAGGACTGATCACTGTGAGTTAATTTTGTGCAGTGTCTGTTTTCAGTCTTTCATTATGTGGTTATTAATATTTTCTTAGAACTTGTTGATGGAAAATGTTATCATTTTGCACAATGCATATTTTGACAACGTTTTTGATACATAAATGACTGTCGTTGCATGAGCAGCTTTGTGAATTTTCTTTATATTTCATTTATCTACACTCCTGTTTGGTATCATATGACTTTTGTTACTGTGATTCTGTAGTATAGTTTGAAGCCAGGCATTATGAGAGTTCCACCATTAGTCTTTGTGCTTAGATTGCGGAGAGAGAGAGAGAGAGAGAGAGAGAGAGAGAGAGAATTTGGGTACTGTTGGGTTTCCATCTGAATCTTAGATAATTTTCCTATTTTGAACACTGTAATTAGAATTTTCAGGTACTGCATTAAAACTATAGATCACTTTAAATAATAGAGCCATTTTTCTTATATTCATTTGGTAACTGAAGTGTTTTTTAAAAATGTTCTTTGGATTTGTTATGTGTATGAGTGTTTCACTTTTATGTACCAAAGTGCACCATATACATGCAATACCTGCAGAGCTCAAAAGAGGGCATTGGATCCCCTGGAACCAGAATTAGGAGGAGTTGTTAGTTGCCATAAGGGTGGTGGGAACTGAACCCCTGGTCTTCTGCAAGACTAAACAGCGTTCTTTAACAACTGAGCTGTCTCTCCAATCGAGTCTTTTAATCTCCCAGTGTCTCCTGAAATTCGTTTTTCTAGCATTTTATTCTTCTCATTTTAGAGATTCTTCACTTCCTTGGTTAGGTTTATTCCTAGATATTTAGTTTTTGAAACTATTTTGAATAGTTTTTATTTTCCTGATTACTTTCTCAGCATGTTAATTATTGGTAATATAATCCCTACGATTTATGTATGTTGATTTTATATCTTAATACTCTTTGAAATTGCTCGTAAGTTCTGAGTTTTCTTCTGTAGTCCTTTGCATATTTCACTATAATCTTCTACAAACAACTCTATAATGTTACTCCTTCTCTTCCTAGTTTAAGCCCAGTTACTTCTTTGTCTTAACTTATTGTTAAGAGTGGATTCGCATCCCTGATTTTAGAGGAAATGCTTTCACCTTTATCATATTCCATGTAATGCTGGCTATAGTTTTATTTTTAGTGTTAAATATTTATTTATTTATTTGACATTATACATAAACCACAATAAAATGGTTTTCAGTAAGTATAAAGTAGCATCTTTAGACAAATAGAATTCTAACTAAATTGATATAGTGATGAACATGAGCAAATCTTGCTCAGCTCTGAAACAGTGAAGATAACCTTTCAGTGTTTTACCATACTTATGTAAATAGCTTTATAAATCTAAATATGAAATCAATCTTTAACAGATTTTGGAGTGTTAATCTTCATCAATGTGAAAAGTTAAATATTACTAATTAAGTACAAGCATATCTTCAAAAACAAAAAGTGATCATATTTAATGAATAAAAATTATTATTTTTACAAAAGATTATATTTACTTTCTTCAAACCAGCTTTATTTAAATCAAGCCTATCCAGAAAAAAATATTGTTAGCCATTCCTGATCTGAATATTGTGTATGAAACAGACATGTATCTGGTCCAGTATTGTTCTTGTCTTCCTTTCCCAGAAGATGGCACTGGGCACTCTTCTGAACAGTGTCATTGTCTTTATCAGCATTGCCATTTTTAATTAAACATAACAAATGATACTGATTAGAAGGTGGATGTCATGATCTCTGCACAATTTTGTTGTAAATAGCCTTCATTATATTAAGGTATGGTCCTTCTAGTCCCAATATCTTCATGTATTTGAGTTTTGTCCAAGTTCTTTCCCACATCGATTGAGATGAGGATGTGAATTTTTTCATGTGTTGAATTTTTATGTAAAATTAGAACATTTTGAATTATTCCTACGTTCCTAGACTGAATCTTACTTGCTTTTCTCAATCCCTTACATTGATCCTTTGTGTTCTACTTCATTGACTTTTGCTCTAAGTTTTAATATTTCTTCTCATCTACAAATATTTTGTTTGGTCTATTAGTGCTTTTATTTTTGAAAAGTATTTTATTTATAATTTTATTTTATTTGTCATTTTTCT
Source organism: Rhizomys pruinosus (assembly GCA_009823505.1). Taxonomy (NCBI): domain Eukaryota; kingdom Metazoa; phylum Chordata; class Mammalia; order Rodentia; family Spalacidae; genus Rhizomys; species Rhizomys pruinosus. Next base: position 779,500 of record VZQC01015677.1, read on the forward strand.
GTTGCTGTGATAAAACCACCATAACCAAGGGAACTTACAACAGGAAGAGCTTATTTGAGCTTACAAATGATGGTTCCAGGAAATTAGAGTCCAATGTGGCTGGGAGGCATGGAGACTGGGGCTGGAGCAGAAAGCCAAGGTTCACATCCTCCAATGAGTTCAGGAAGTGGAAAGAGAGAAACTGGAGACAGCAAGGCTTGTTGAACCCACTAAGCCCACCCCCCAGTGACATACTTCCTCCAGCATGGCCACACCTAAGACTTTCCAACTGGGGACAAAATGTCTGAATACTTGAAGCTTATGACATGCTCATTCAAACCACCACACTGAGGGTATAAGAAGAGGGTGTTAGATTCTTTGGAACTTGAATTAAAGATGGTTTTTAGCCACCATGTGTATGCGAGGAATCAAACCCAGGTCCTCTTTAAGAGCAGTCAGTACTCAACCACTGAGGCATCTCTCTAGCCCTTCTATCTTCTTATGCCTTGGAGAAGTATTAGGGGGCTATTCATTTCTGAACCATCTGAGTGCTTTTTAATATAAGCACTTGGCTATAAAATTCTCTTAGAAAATGTGCTCTATCACAAAGTTTTGGCAATTTGTATTTTCATTTTCCCTTAACTCTAGGAATTTTAAAGTATCATACTTGACTTCTTCAGTAATCCATTGGTCATTAAAGGCTATCTTCTTCAATCTGCATGTATTTCTACAATTTTCTGGTTTCCCTTCCAATTAATTTCTATGTTATTCCAAGATGACCTGATAGCAACTAAGAAATTATTACAATTTTGTATTTGTGAAGACATGCTTTATACCTAAAGGGTGGTTTACTTTAAAGTTACAAATGAATTCAGTTACACTGAATATTTAAATTGGTTTTACTGAGATTTTCATTCCCAAGATCTCCATTTTCTTGTTGTTTCAGAATCTCTATTTTAAAAAAAAAAATATGTGATCCAACTCTGTAACTGAGTTTCTATTTCCTTTATCTCTTTACTCATCTCCTTTTGAAGTTATTGTTCATTAAAAAGTATCCTTCTGAATCCTCTGTATGACATTTCACCCATTTTATTGTAAATGGGTTCAGATAGTAAAGAGTTCAACTCTTTTGATATTTCTTGTGTTTCTCCAGTGCAGTTAGTGCACCTGCTGTGATGGATAGCTCTTTTAGCTTTATAAGGTGTAAAGCCTTCTTGTGAGGTTTCAATCCTTCTCACTCAGAGATCAACTAAAAGAAAGAGGTAATAGTAGCTCAAAACAAGCCGATATTCAAATATAGTGAGAAAACATTTGAAAACACAACTATTTCCCTTGTAAGAATGAAAAACACAGGAGCTAAAATTCTTATAGAATGAATATGAATTTTAACCTGGTAAAAGTGTTAATAATCAATTAAGGAACAGAGACATGGAAACTGCAAGAGAGAGAAGTCTGACATGAAAGAAATTGAAAGCCCATGTAATAGTATTATGAAAGTGTGGTGGTTTGAATGAGTGTCCCCTGATAGGCTTTAAGTATTCGGACATTTTGTCTCCAGTTAGTGGCACTGTTCTTGGAGGTCTTAGAAGGTGTGACCATGCTGGAGGAAGTACATTATTGGGGGCAGGCTTAGTGAGTTTAACAAACCTCGCAGTCTCCAGTCTCTCTCTCTGCTTCCCGTGCTCATTTTGAGATGTGACCTCGGCTTGCTGCTCCAGCCCCTGCCACCATTCTTCCCGCCACAATGGACTCTGATTCCCTGGAACTGTCAATCGTAAGCTCAAATAAACTCTTCCTTTTATAATTTCCCTTGCTCATGGTGGTTTTATCACAGCAACAGAAAAGTGACTAATACAGAAAGTAATAGTTAAGTATAAAATAGAGAAAAGAAAATCAACAGAATGAATATAAGATCAACTACCATCTTAGGAGCTGGAAGATAGTAATGCTTTATCTTTACACCTTGCTTCTAGAATCTCAGTTTGCTGGATTTTGGGGCAGATCATGATTCATTTTTTTTTTTCTCTGCAGTTCAAACAATAAGAAGAGAAAGGACCTGGTGGAGGGTGAACTTCCTGACTTTCTTGCAGGTTCACAGGAACCACTATGACCACTGCTGATTAGATTTTGCCAGTGGTCTCTGTACATAAGAATGAGAATATGGCAAGCTTAGTAACTGTCCTTAAGCTGTTCTTGACAACTGAAAACATGGATTGCTCAATTGAATATCCCTCTTACACCAGAGTGCTCTTCCAGCGCACATGAGGTGTGGGAAATATACCACACAGCACATGCATTTGAATCAAATATCACTGGGGGTTCTGATTAGAAAGTAGTCAAAGAAAAGCAATTTGAACTCTGTTGGAGTGAAGCACAAGCACTAAGTAATCATGGTTGCTTTGGACACAGTTATCTTTGTTGGGCCACCAGGTCATATCCACTTATAGCTCATCCTGCTTCTGTTCCCACAACTGGGGCCTGAACTCTCAATGCAAGCACGAATTTTCTGGTTTGACACTGATTTCTTGGCTTGGTCTATCATTTTAATATTCAAGAGGAGGGGGTTTTGATCTATGTAAAATACATCAAATGTATTCCCTTCTCCCTTCCCAAAATGTTTGACATTAATCTTCCTGAGATTATTCTCCACCATGACACCAGTGATTAAGCAAGAAAGGAGTGTGTGTGTGTGTGTGTGTGTGTGTGTGTGTGGTGATCTTAGGTGTCTGCCTGCTGAAATCTCATAGTTATCTTAAACATATTTTTGCCAGGTTCTGTATTTATTAAATTTACTGAGCCTTTTCTCTTTTTACACTTTATTTACTTATTTATTTTCCCATGTAAACATTTACATTTTTAAATATTTTACTTATTATTTTTATTTTATGTGTATGAATGTATTCCCTGCATGTATATAAATGTACCTGTGTCATGCAATGACCACGGAGGACAGAAGGGATTGGATCCCTTGAAACTGGATCTATGGATGGTTGTTAGTTGCCATGTGAGTGTTAGGAATCAAACTGTGGTCCTCCATAAAAATAGCCAGTGTTCTTAATCACTGAGCAGCAATCTTTCCAGCCCCATTAATGTACATTTTTTTCTACATTTTTGTTCTTCAAATACCTACTGTGGTGGATTCTTTCCCATTTTTACTATGTTGCCTATGTCCTAAGATCTGTGTCCTTTGCTTCTTTTACAGACCTAAGTTTAAGTATTTATGGATGTTATCTGGTTTTGGTATTTTGTGTACAGCTGCATTCCCATATTGTCCCATGCTACTCCCCACTCCTTGCTTTATTTTAGAATTATGAAGATGTAGGAAAGTGCTAAGTATTTATCATTAAACAATTATGTTTGGAGTATAGGTCAACCTCATATAGTTGCCATGAATTTTTCAATCATATTTGCTATTTCTGAACTTTGTACTAACTACACTTGTAATTTTGACAGCATAAAGCAAAATTCATAAAATGTTGGTTTGTTATATGCTGTGGAAAATAAATGTGACAGATGCTAAATCATAAAAAAGACTAATTAAAAACATTACTTTTAGTGTAAATTCTCTTTGCCTCAAAAAATGAACAAGTAGCATAATGGACATATCTTGATTAATATAATTATTCAGAAAGCAAAACAAAAAATACTAATCTGGGGGCTGAAGAGATGCCTCAGCAGTTTAAAGCACTGGCTGCTCTTGGAGAGGAACTGAGATTCAATTCCTAGCACCCACATGAAGGCTAACAATCATCTGTAACTTCCAGTTCCAGGGGATCCAACACCCTCTTCTAACCTCCTTGGGCATTTCACACAACAGATGCACCTACCTACATGTAGGCATTACACTCATACACATAAAATTAAAATAATAAGAGAATTTTAAAAATAGCAATCTGTAGAGAGGGTAGAGAATAGAAATATGATAATGAAAATAGTCTCTATTACTGAGAAAGTGCAAACAGCCTTAGATACAGGAAATGGCACATTTTACACCCTATTTAAAGAGAGTTACATGTCAACGTGGGTAGGGTTCATTCCCTGGGTGCTCAACAGCAGTGGGGAAGGGAGCCAATAGGCTGAAGAAGGTGCATAGGGGAAGCATGTAAAATATAAGCTTTTTGAAGCATCCTAGATAAGGGAGAGGGAGAGAACGTGGGTGTGAGAGCAGCAGTGACAAGGAGGGACAGCAATCTCCCAGAAGCTAGTGGCACCATGCCGGGCAAAGACCCTCTCTGTGGTGCTCTTTTCCTACCAAAACTCTGGGCAATTGAGCAGCAAGATGCTCAGTGGATAGAAGCAGTGATGCACAGGCCTAATGATAGGAGAGTACTGACTCTGGGGAGTGTACATTGGTTTAGGCACATCTTGGTATGTGTATGTTTGAACACAAACACACACACACACACACACACACACACTCACTTATTTATTAAAGTAAATGAATGAACAAATAAATATTTTCATAAAGATTCAGTGTCTCATTTCTCTACAGTGTTGCTAAGATCCAGGGACATCCAGTACTTGTCTGGCCCATGGAGTTCCTTTACTGTATTGCTTACTATATGGAGAAGACTTTACAGATCAGACTACATAGGTAGTGACATCATTCACTAAGTTGTTCTGTCCTTGCATGGATACAACTCCAAGAAATAGCTAAATTAGTATATGTATAACAAGAAGGTGCTGTCTTCCAATAATATTAGTTTGCTCAGTTTTTAATGCATTTGTAATTTTTTCTGAACTTTCCAGTTTGGCTCCAACTAGCTCACTTGTGTAGAACTCCTGGTTTATTAGAACCTTTGGAATGTATTAGCCAAGATTCCCTCATAGATGATTCCAATGCATAAGTATTCTATCATCTAGTCAAGTTGACAAAATAAAACATTATACAATATAGGAACTGAATTATTGGTTTAAACAATGGTAAAAATGCAAAATATATCAAATTTGTTTTTCTAAGTGATTACAAAATTAAGTAACCTTAAGTAAATATTGAAAAATGTCAAGCAGTATATTATAATAGAGTTACAAATTCTATAAACATGGGGAGGAGATACTTAAAAGCCATGCTAGAAAGTCAATTACATGGGATACTTGTAGACTATACCTTATTCTCACAATATATGGACCCAACTGAGAAGGGTGAGCTCTTTTGGACTTTTGGTGTCCAAGCATTTGTTGACTACATCATTTGTGGACTAAGACATACTTCCTGATGAGGGCTAATATTTATAATGTAGAATGCCAGATGGATCAGGTTTGGGTCTGAAGACCTGGTGCTTATGATACAGAGCTGTCAAAGAAGAAAAGATGATAGTTAAAGCCAATATATTTTATGGATTTAGGGAAATTGTACATACAGCTTCTAACCTCAAATTTCTTCATACTAATATTTCAAAAATTGTAACATTACCAACTATGGTTTATATTGATGTCAAAATGATGTGCTCATCCATCTTACTGTGATGTGATCCCTGAGAGCTACAGTAACAACTGCCCTGGCTAGATGTGACCACTGGTGCAATAGTGGCATGAATGCTATGGGAGTATCCATCCACTCTAACAGGGTTTAAGACATGCTCTGCAAAATGGAGCCCATATCTGTCACTATTATTAAGATCCAGAAATTATGGCTATATTGGTCATAGCCCCTAGGAGAGAAACTACTATTAATATTCTAATAAATACCCACAGATTAATGCAACTCTCAACCTTGTCATACAATCTTTTTTGCTGTGGAGTGTGCTTAATATAGAGACTCATAATTGCTCAATATATAGAGAATAAAAGACTATGCAATGCTTAGCTTTAAATGAAATATCCATATCATACATACCTTTCCCACCATGACTCAGGGATCTTCATTGAAGAATGGGGAGAAAGACATTAAGATCCGGAGTGGGTAATGACTACAAGGAAACAGCATTTTCCAGAGAGCAGGAGCATTGAAAATATGAACTCACAATAATTGTGACAGCATGCACAAGATCTGCTCAAGCTCAAGTCAGATAAAATCCCAAATACAGGGAGAAGAAGAAATTCTACCCATAGGTTAGGAACTATTAGCATTTTATATAATTACTGTGAGAGGAAGAGACAGTTTTCTTCAAGGGTGTGACTATTTAAGGTAATACTCCAGAGTCTACACCCAAGAGATTTAGGGCAATGCAAATTGGACTTGATAGAAGAAAATAAAAAAAGAAAATGAATTTGGATGGTTAGGGTTAGGCAGGTGGGGGGATATATAGGAAGTGTTGGAGGAGGATATATATATATATATATATATATATATATATATTAATCAATGTGTACTTTGTATAAAATTCTTAAAAAATCAATGAACTATTCAAATAATAAAAATAATAAATAAATTCTGTGTTCTTACACAAAGTAAAAGAATAATGTGATTTTTAAAGCAATGTGAGATGATTAAATCTAGCTAATTATCCTATGTATCACCTCAGTGCTTGACATTTTTTGTGATGAGAGTATTTAAAATTTACTCTTAGCAGAATTAAAATCTTTAGTACTCAGCTATTAATAATAATTACCATGTCATGCAAGATAACTCCAAAAAAATTAAACATATTCTTCCTATCCAAGGATAATGCTGGCCTCATAAACAGAGTTTGGCAGCACTTTTTCCTCTTTATTTTTTACAAAAGTTTCAGAAGGACTCTTTAAAAATGTTGGATAGACTTTGACATTGAAATAAGTAGCTACTGGGATTTGTTGAAGAGATTTCTTTTACTATTATTGATTCAATCTCATCACTTGTTACTGAAATTTTCATAATTTCTATTTCTTTATGATTCTCTTTTGTTCAGTTGTGTTTAGAAACATGTGTTTATTCTAAACTATGTATAGTTTATCATAAACTATGTATAGTTTTCTAAACTATATAAGGTTCCTTATAGTCTGTGATTTTTTTTTTCTGTATTTCTGTAGTATCAGTTGTAGCATCTCTCATAATGGCAATGCATTTGATTTTACTTTACATGCCCCTATAGTCTCTGACAGTCTAAACTATTAGAATGTTCAAAAATCTCTTCAGAACCTCAAGACAGGATCATAATGGGAGCTCCTATAAAATAATAAAATAAAATATAACTTCATGCACAGAACCAATGACTCCTTCATTCTTGCATCTTGCATATGTCTAAAGCCATTACCATGTGAATAACACTAACAATTTTGGCAGCCATCCTGACAGGGACTCAGGCCTTCTTCACCCACAGCCTAAGAGCTTTTGTCAATAGCATTATTTCCAGGAACAGGAACCTCTTATGTTTCTCCTTTCACAACTTTGACTTTGTGGCTTTGCTGGGACTGGCCTTGTCCTGAGGGTACTTCTTCCACTGTTCTAGTCCAAATATAGAGACCACACCTTAATAATTCTAATCTTTTTAAAAGAGAGCCTCTCCCTTACCCCTTGGCTCCAACATTAAGTGGTCTAGTGATCTTTTTCAATTCAAACTGTACATTTTGCATTTTTTTCTGTCCCATTTGTTCTTTTTCACTTTAGATCTACATAATATTCACCACTAACCTCCATGGTAGATTTTCTACATTAGGCTATCTAGAAATTTCTTCCTCCAAAGAAATTAGTGCTCTCTTTTCAATTTAGCATCAGCCAAGCTCATAGGCTGTGGGCCAGATATTTTATCAAAACATCCCAGTTGCTGTTAAGTCCTTATTTCTTTCTGGAATACTTTGTTTTCAAATGCTTTCTTCCTGACTCCTACTAAAAATGGCCTCATGGCCTGGCGTGGTGGCACATACCTTTAATCTTAGCACTCAGGAGGCAGAAGCAGGTGGATCTCTGTGAGTTCAAAGCCAGCTGGGGCTACAGGGAGACCCTGTCTCAAAACATTAAAAAAATGGCCTCATAATTATAGCATTTAACAGCCTTTCCAGCCCAAATTTCCAAAGCCTTCCACATTCCTCCAAAAATTAACATGGTATAAAAAAACATTAAATTGTATTTGTTTCTTTCAAACGCCTTGAAACTTAGAATTTGCTTTATAATAAGAAATTTAATCCTTTAATCCCACAAAGCCCTGTGATACATTTGTTTACTGAAAAACTCTGATGCATTCCTGAGCATGATGGCCTAGGGTGTTGGAGCTCTTCTCCTTTTCCAGTGTTTCTTCCTTTTAAACTAACCAACTGGGAAAGAGTGTGAGGTCAGACTGCAACCAATGGAGAAAGGCACACTCTGCTAGTGTTAGGATAAAAGCCCACCAAGCTTCTGGGACCTGTGTGCTTGTTTGATCTGACTGACTATTTAAACTACCCTTTTGCAAAAGTAAAATCTGCTTTGCCTTACTTTTACTGTCTATATGTTCTTCATGAGGTATTAATGGAGACTTTGGACCTTAGACTTTATTTCTAATAAATTAGGAGCTGAGTCTGGGATTCTAATTCCATTGAGGAGGAAGTCCAGAATCATAACTTTGGGGTGGCATGTCCTACTGTTTGTGCCTGCCCCAAGGTTTGAGGATTTGGAACCCCATGGATTGGTAATGATACTGAGATAGGAAAGTCTCTTAGCAATGTAGGGGAATGCCCCAGGAAAGCACCACAGAGACAAGGCACAAACTCTGTACACAAACCAAGGTGAAACAAGTTATGGGGTGATGAATTAAGATCTTGGTGGTTGAGGCATGCCAAGGGTTGGTGGAACCGTGATCCACAGTTCCTTCAAGAGAATGTCAGAGAAGGGGAGGTGGCATACTTAGATGCAAGAAATCTCCTCTTTAAAGATGAGGGTGGGGTGGTTGAGCCTGTCATGGATCTGAATGGGAAATAATTAGGCTAAATTGGCTTCTAGGGGAGAGAAAAAATAGAAAGAAAAGAAAGCAGGATTGGGTGGGGAGAGTAAAATGAGAAAGAGAAGAATCGGATCCCCACACAGTGGGAAAATGATGAAAAGAATCGGATCCCCACACAGTGGGGAAATGATGGGTCTCTTCTTGCTGGCTCAGAGGATTTCCCAGGTCTTTAAAAATATGGCTTCTTGCCCCAGCAAAATGGGGGGGGGGGTGTGTGCCAAAGAGACCTGCAATATCTCCACTTCTTTTGTTTTTTGTTTTTTTGTTTGTTTGTTTTGTTTTCTGAGATGGGGTCTCCCTTTAGTCTCAGCTGGCCTCGAGCTCACTCTGTAGACCAGGCTGGCCTTGAATTCGCAGACATCCACCTGCCTCTGCCTCCCGAGCGCTGGGATTAAAGGCCTGCGCCACCACGCCCAGCAAAATCTCCACTTCTAACTCCTCAGAAGAAGATCCAGAGTTTCTTTGCCCTAAGAGGAAGGAGAAATTGGATTTCTTCATACTCTACTCAGTGGTATTGAGGGCACACATTTAAGAGAAATTGAATTAGTATTAGAGGTCCCTTGTGGTATAGCAGACCAGTTTCTTAGGGTCCCAGCTTTACACCTGGCTGAATCAAAGTCTAGCTGGAGCATTCTATTCTTGAGAGAAGGGCAGGTGACAATCAGGAGGACTGCATTAGTTATCACCATTTCCAAACCTCAATTAACTGCCTTTTTTATTCTCTTTCTAACCATGTATCCCTGGTACAATTCTTTGTCCTAGGTCACAAGCATCTGGATACTTCAACAGAACATACATGGGTTCCAGCTCTACACTTATTGGAAGAATGAGCCTTCATTATTTGTGAGAGGATAAGAGTTGCAAGACTTCCTACTAGGCTCCCCCTGCTATGTCCATAGCTGCAACTTCGAAGTACTGAGTTACTGAACTTTTTTTTTTAATTAGTTTTTATTGATGCTTTGTGCATTTCATACATTTTTTCCAATTCAGTTCAGGCTTATTTCCCTTTCCCTCCCCCCCCCACCCCATCCCAGATCATGCATTCTGCCATAACTGTCCTGCATCTTTCTCTCAGTTTTTTTTTTTTTTCATTTTTAGCTATAAGTGATAATCCATGAGTACAAGCATCCTTCATGCAAAACCTATCTGCAGGCAAAATCCATGAGTACAAGCATCCTTCATGCAAAACCTATCTGCAGGCTGTTGTGCCCAAACACCTACAGCCCCACCATCCAGTGGGGGGTGACAGGTTGTTTGTTCAATCAAGTTGATCAAATGAGTGTCCAGACTACATTGCTGTAGTTTCACCATTCACCCCAATCGCAGCCCTTACATTCTACCACGCCCCCTCTTCCGCAGGTTGTTCCCTAGGCTTAGAAACGGGGCACTTTTGAGTGGCACTATGGGGACTTGAGGTATCATGGCCTCCCTTCAGGTCCAGTTTTCTGCATCCTGGTGTGATTCTCATGTGAGATCTGTAGCAAACTCTCACTGCCATGGAATCCTTAATGCTAACACATTTTTTTGTCATCTTCTTTTCAATTTATGAATCTGAAGAGTTTATATACAAATATATGATCCCAGTTGGAACTTATATGCCATGAAAATAAAAGATTTGTTTCCCCCAAGGGAATAGTAAATGGTTTCAGTAAACATTTATGAACATTCAATAACAAAAAGTATAATTGATGAACATGAATAACAAAAGTGTATATATATATATATGTACATATATATATGTATATATATATACATATATATATACACATATATATATATATATATGTAATTTTGATTATAATAAGTGAGATCAAAGTCATTACTAAATTAAATGTGTAAAGCTGTTAAGGAAGAAGGAGACTGTATGGATGCAGAAAACTTTATGGAGTGGAAAATATCTCAGTTCACACTGAGAAAGCATTCTTTGAAGAATGAACCTTCATTAAATATCAAAGGAGAAGTGGTACAGGAAACTTCTTAGTAAAAAGAGTGAAAGTTGTAAGGTGATGAGAATGCTGGTGTCTACATATTATCAGCTGTGTGATAGAGGGCTCGGTTTCCACATGTTTTTTAGGAACTCCACACTCACGTTTTCCTGGTAAAATGGGTAACAACTTAAAGTTTCCACATAGTAGATAAATATCATCCTGAAAAAATAAAATATTTAAAAGAAAGTCAACTAAACAACAACATAGTTTCTGTTGCAGATTATAGAAAATGAGATGAACAATCAGGATAATAGCAAATTAATAATCAGCCCATGAAATACAGGTTTGTTTGCTTCTGTTTTTTTTTGTTTTTTGTTTTTTGTTTTTTGTTTTTTTTTTTTTGTCTTTTCATGACAGGGTCTCCCTGTAGCCCCAGCTGTCCTGGAACTCACTCAGTAGACCAGGCTGTCCTTGAACTCACAAAGATCCACCTGCCTCTGCCTCCCAAGTGCTAGGATTAAAGGCGTGTGCCACCATGCTTGGCTGCTTCTGTGGTACTTATCCAAGAAAATTATGCATGGAAATTAAGGAAGACACCTGTTCTTGGCTTAGATAACTCTCTTATCTGCTCTGGCTCTGCATTTGCTGCTTTAACCTTTGCCCTAGAGTCTTTCTCACCTGCAGTATATTGAGGTAAAAGAATAAGATTATGTCTTTATAATAAGGGTCCTAAACTGCCCTGCCCTCAAGTAGGAGTGAACCTTAATATCATTCTACAAAGGACAGTGAAAGTGAGGCTGTGCACTGGAACATACCTGATCATTTTATGGGAACCAGATTCCTTCTGTCAAACAGTAAAGGCTTCTTCAAACCTTACAAAACTGAGACAATGATTAACCAAACCACATCTTCAGCAAGACTGCTGAATTAGGAGTACTTCTTTCTCTTACCCCAAATCTTCCTCTATTTAAAACCTAAAGTTCATATTAGTTCCAAAGAAAAACCTGAGATCAGTGTCTAGTGTCTACCTAATCTGCTTTCTCTGCTTTTCACCATTGTTGTGTTCTCTCTCTCTCTCTCTCTCTCTCTCTCTCTCTCTCTCTCTCTCCTCAAAGGTGAGGAAAACAATGGAGTATGTTTTATGCCTTCCTTTATTTTTGAGTGAGACTCTTACTGGCGGTTATAGGCAAACCTAAGTTTGTAGGTAGGTACATGATATTTGACTCAGGTCTTCTTGCTCTCATAGCAAATGCTCTTACCCAAGGATCTGTCTCCCCAGCCTTCCTTGCTGTCTCTTTAATTGGAATAATTGAGATGATGGCTGAGTCTTCATATTTGCTCTGCTGGAGCCAGAGCTTTTGTCCTAAAATTTTGATCACAGAAATGTCAGATTTAGTCAAACTGTGTAGTGAATAATCTTTGATTTTTCATATTTTAAATCTACTCATTTTATATTAAAACATAGCTCTTTTCTCTTTGATTGAATTTTTGTGTATTTCACACAGAACATATCAATAAGTCTTAATCACTTTTATGCCCCCTTCCCACTAGTGCTCTCCACCAGCCCCCCTTCCACTGGAATTAATACACTATGTCATTTTTGCCAAGAACCACTGTGTCAAAGTATTGTCCCCGGATGTTCTTCAGTGAAAGTTCATCCACTGAGGCTTGTCACACCATCCAGAGTCCCTTGCTTTAAGATCAGCTCTTCCTCACCCAGCAGTAATCAGCTGCCAATAGTTCTGCTAAGATTGGGATCTGCTGCCCATTTCCACAGCTCTAGGCTGGGTTTTGTCTTCTTGACTTTGCATGCATCGTGAACACAGCTTTTTTATATATTATGTTTAAGGAATAAAATTGACCAAAGTTCTTTAAATGAGTGCAATTATAAAATAAGACAATTATATTTCATATCAAATTTTGAGAAATATCTCAGTATTTGTTAAATTTTCTATTTAGCTATAATGACCTGTGTATCTCTTCTAGTATTTTTGAAGTGCTTAAATACTTTTACATCAAACAGAAACAAAGTTATAACTGCAGATATGATTTCACTGAATTTGACATATATTATCATCTAAGGAGGCATAATGGGAATGTAAAACCATTTTAATTTGAATAGTTAAGTATGCACCATATTACCTGTTCTAATATCATAGGAATCATTATTGAACACAATTTCATGTTGTCTTCCCTTATTCCCCCTAAAAACAGAGAAGGTAAGTTATCTTAAATCCTCAGTAGGAGGGTTTTATTTTCTCTCCATTTTGACAGTTCGTGATTTGAAAAGTTAGAGAATGAACTCATCAAGTTCAATAAATAGTATGTCCGAGGCTGCAGAGATGACTCAGCAGTTAAGAGCACCAACTGCTCTTGAGGGGACCAGGGTTTGATTCCCAGCACCTACATGGTGGCTAAGAACCGTCTTTGACTCCAGTTCCAGGGAAATCCAACACCCTTTTCTGACCTCTGTGGCATTGCACAACATTGGGTGCACCAACCTGCATGCAGACAGTACATTCATACACATAAAAGCAAACAAATAAATAAATAAATAAAATAAAAAATAGTATGTCCTACTGTTCAGTGTTACTATTGCTAGCATTATTATCACCTGAACAAATAAAGCTTCTTTGAAGAAAATACTTTATTTATTTATTTATTTATTTATTTATTTATTTATTTTTATGTGTGTAGGAATGTGTTGCCCACATGAATGTAAGTACACCCATGCTGTGCAGTGCCCTCAGAAGTAAGAATAAAGCATTGGGTTCCCATAGAACTGGAATTACAGACTTGTTTTAGATACCATGTTGGTGCTGGGAATCAAACCCAAGTATTCTGCAAGAGCACCCAGTGCTCTTCTCTCCAGCCCCATAAAGCCAAATTCTTAAATTTAGTTTTTAAGAGCTGACCCAAACATAGAGGACAGTTGAATCCCAAGACATTTCTTTGAACTGTTTGTTCCTCGAACTGGGCTTCTGTAACTGTCTTGCCAGCACTACCTCCCTGGAACTGTGTCCTGAGTTAGTCCAAACCTATAATTTATTCAAAATGGTTTCTCCAGCTTTAAATGGGTAAGTACAAACTTGGCTCTACCCTAATCTTAACAAACCCTCTATTCTTTCCATAGGTTCTAGAATACCTCATTCATTCAAGGTTAATTGTCCTTGTCCTTCCCAACTTCCACTGCTTGCAAAGGAGAATGCAGTGCTGCCTTTCAGTGCTTTGGTATGTTACTTCTCAAACATACCCAGTCATTTATCATTCGTTATCTTTATTTGGTGAAGGACCAAACAAGGTTGCCTAGGAAATGAGTTGCCAAGATCACTGGACACAAAAATAAGTGGATTTCCTAGGGTTAATTAAAAGTCATTAGTAAGGTGACATCCATCAGTAAAAGACATTCCTACACTACTGCTCTACACCTTGTCCCTGGGTGGTCATCATTTGCAGGATATGAATAGATTGGCCTCAGAAGTGATACAGGAGAGAAAGAACATTTCCTAGAGAGTTCTTTGTCTCATTCACAAATGAATTCAAGAATGGACTCAAACAGAAGCTTCAGGACAGCTTAATTGGAATTTTAAAGACAAATCTTCAGGGCAGGCATGGTGGAAATCTCAGCCACACTGAGGAGAATGGAGAGGAGAGAAAGTAAAAGCCGTAAAGACATACAGGTTTAGAATATTTTCAATAGCCAAGGGTGGCTTATGTTTCTGAATCCAACACTGGTGTCTGAAACAGAAGGACTACCATAACTTTAAGGCCAGTATGGTGTACATAAATTTATTTAATTTTTTTTATATTTATTTATTTATTTGGGATTGTAATGATGTACACTGCCTAGATAACTCCATTTTATTTTAGTGACTCCATCTTAGTGGCCAAAACCTGGCCCAGAAGACCAAGTCCAGAAAGAGCCAGGTAGTTATCTAAACCTTTGATTTCCCTTCTCCAAAATCAGTTGTGACTGCCTGTTAACTGTCTACATTATCTGTTGTAAATGTTTTACAACTGCCTGCAGCCTATTCACTTCTCTTAGCTTTTGTAATCTTGCAGCGGGGAGGATCTGAGGTTTTTATTGTTGTGCTAGAATTTTTCAAAAAAATCATCAGGATATGGTATTTGCTATTATAAGCGAAACATTCCCCTGGGCCGGGGGCTGTGCCCTCAAGATCCTGATACAGTCCTTGCCAGCGAGGGCTGTGCCCTCAAAATCCTGATACAGTCCTTGCCAGCGGGGGCTGTGCCCTCAAAATCCTGATACAGTCCTTGCCAGCCCCAATTAAAAAATCCTAATTTGGCTAATTGTAACCTGGAGTCTGTGAGCTCTTTTCTCCCAGTAGTCTCAGCATGACAACAGGATGGAGTGGTGCCTATTGTCCTGATGTTCATATGGAAGTCAGATGACAACTTGTAGGAGTCAGTTCTCCCTTATATCATTTGAGTACTCAAACTTGAACTCAGGACATCAATCTTGAGAGCAAGTAATGTACATTCTGAGCCATCTCAATTTGAGTGAGCGTAAATGCAACTGTACATTTGAGCCAGCCTAAATACATTCTTTCTGAATTATCCTTTATTCTACAGGGCTCAGTTTAAGTGTACAAATTGTATTATTAGTTTGAAGGAAGTTTAACTGTTTTATTTTCCAGGAAGTATTATCTGCTTATTGTTATTTTTCATCCATTTATTATATAATAGGAAAAACACATAGCTTGGTTACTAAAAGACCTTGATCCAAATGTTGTCTGTAAACAAGGATGTCACATTCTTGTAGCCTTTGTGATCCATGTGTTGTCTGAAAATGAGGATGACACATTCTCGTAACCTCTGTGTTTGCATGTTATCTGTAACTCAACTACTCAATTACCACTTATGTCTTATATGCTCTTTGCTTGCATTTGTCACAGGGATGTAAAAACACCAAGAAGACTCAGTCGAGCTGCTGACTGCCTTATGGAACAATCTGTGGGTCAGTTTGCTAGTGGCTTAGGCCACTAGTGTGAGGTAAACTACCTCTCCTCACCTGACTTTGACTTTGGTTGTATGATAGTTCCATAACATTTCTATACAACAGATCTTTGCTTCTTTTAAAAACCACTAATCTATTTCAGTGAACTTTATTTATTCACTCATGAACTGTAATATTATTCTTACTGCTAATATCTTGTTCATCCAATCTAGAGATTCAATGTAGTGTGCAAGTTTTAATGGTGAAATAGAACTAATCTTAGCTATGAGATTAAAGATGGATTTTTTAAGGGGGAAAACAAATTGGGGTACATAAAAATTAACTTTTCTAAAAAAAATTGTATTGAGCTTTTGTACATTTCTTACAACAGTTCTTAATCAACACCCCCCCCCTTTCTTATCCCCCACCCTGTCTTGCATTTTCTGCCATACATGTTAAGTCTCATCTGGTCAAGTATTTTACCCAGTTGACCTTCTGTGCAAGCTCTTCCACTGGAGTTTATTCAGCCAACCTAGAGATCTTAAGGAAGGGTCTATTCTCCCACACCCAGCTATAATTAGTTTCCAACAGTTCTCAGGCTAGAGCCAGCCAGTGCACTTTCCTTCACTCCACTCTAGGCTCGTGTCTGATTGAGTCAACATGGGACTTGTGCTCAACACTATCATTGCCAAATGTTCACATGACCAAGCATCCAGTGTCCTGTAAGTCTGTTTCCTTATGTTCATGGACAGCTCTGCCTCTTAATTTTGTGCATGAAAAATTACCAAGAAATAGAAAACCTACAGAAAGAGAAAATGTTCACAAATAGTATATCTGTAAAATAATTCAAGCTAAGTTACAGATAATAATCCAATTACTACCCAGCTTGCTGCCCTCTTGCAGCAGTATACCCAATTAACTCTTCAAATAAAAATTTTAAGTGCAACTTCTCTTCAGAATATTCAGCAAATTCTTGTAATTTATTAAGATTAAATATTCAGTACAAATGGACCATAGATTTTAACAGACTTAGGAAAGGAAATCTATGAATCATATATTAAAACTTAAAGGTTCTTATTGCTAGTCACTAGTAAAATTATATTTTAAAACATAAATACATACTATTCATAACCAATATAAGGCTATAGTGAAGAATAGTGACTGATTGAAGATAAGCAGAAATTGTTTAATATTCCCTGTGGATATCAAGTAAAATCTAGTCACTGGGAAAGACAGTGTTTTTTTTTGTTTTTTTGTTTTTTGTTTTTACAAAGTTTAGACATAAACTTATGTGACCAAAGACATAAAACTCTATAAAAGCAAGCTACATGATGATCATAGCAAGATTCTGCTTAATAACCCAAACCTTGAAATAATGCAATGTTTATCAACTGATGAATAGAAATAAAAAATAGCTGTATTAGTCACTTTTCTGTTGCTGTGATAAAACACCATGATCAAAAGAACTTATAAAAGGAAGAGTTTATTTGAGCTTACGATGGACTGTTCCAGGGAATTAGAGTCCATTGTGGCGGGAAGCATGGTGGCTAGAGCTGGAGCAGCTTGCTGAGGGTCACATCTTGCAATGAGCACAGGAAGCAGAGAGAGCTACTGGAGACCACAAGGCTTGTTAAACTCACTAAGCCTGCCCCCAGTGACATACTTCCTCTAGCACGGCCACACCTTCTAAGACCTCCAAAAACAGTGCCACCAACTGGAGACAAAATATCTGAATACTTAAAGCCTATGGGGGACACTCATTCAAACCACCACAATAGCACATCCACACAGAGAAAAATATGCTTTTAAAAATGGAAAATCTGGGTGTGGTGGCATGTGCCTTTAATCACAGCACTCAGGAGGCAAGGCCAATTAGATTTCTGTAATTTAAGATCAGCCATATCCATGCAGCAAATTCTAGGGTAGCCAGGGCTACATAATGAGACTCTAACTCAAAAGATAAAAACCAAACACTTAAAAAAATAGAAAAGCTTAAGATGATTAACATTTGGTAGAACCCAACTGATATTTGTAGAAACACATAGTTAACAAATGAAGGAAACTCAATGCACATGGTTCCCACCTAGAGAGCAACAACATAATGCATTAAAACTATGTCACTGGGGGCTGGAGAGATGGCTCAGCAGTTAAAAGCACTGGCTGATCTTATAGAGGAACTTGGATTGGTTCCCAGCATCCAAATGGCCACATGGCAGCAAACAACCATCCACAACTCCAGTTCCTGGGTATTTGAAACCTTCTTATGATCTCTGCAGGCATTTTACTGCATGGGTGCATTTAAACCTATTCAGGCAAATAAAATAAATAGAATATTAAAAATTATGTATATGGACTTTTAAATAATAAAAACGTACTAAACAGATGCATTAGTAGCATTAAAATTAAATTTAACTAATTAATCACATCTTATGAGATCCTAAATTTTATAGGTTAACAGTTGTTAAATAATCCCTGGATGAAAATAAGACCAAGAGAAAGTAGCAAATACTTAAAACTGAGATAAAAAAACAACAAATGAAAAATATAAACTCTTGAAAAAGAGATAGAGAAGCTATAAAATGAGGTAAATTGATTTACTAGCGATGCATGAGTGCTGGTTTTCAAAATCATAAATAGAAGTTATTACTGTAGTCCTTGTGGACATTTAAGCTATTAAGAAAATATTGTAAAACACTTTATGACAGTCGTATAACAACTCGTAACTTATAATAACCCAAGTGACAAATAAATTTCTCTAAAAATATCATTAAAAAGATCATGAGATGTAGCAAACAAGAACCAATAGTCCTATATTTGCTTCCAACAACCTTTATATTTTATCAGCCTTATTTTGCTTTTATTCTGTAATCCCAACCCTGCTCCTGAAAAACAAACTTGCATTTGTGTGATTTTGTTCATGAAATAAAGGTAAAAAATATAAGGATTTTTTAAAATATATTTTAAAAAATGTAGAACATTTCTTTAAGTAAAAAATACATTGAGAAATAATACTTATAGATTGAGAATGAATAAAAAGCTAAAAATAAAACTATTGAAAGTTCAAAAATTATACCAAAAGAATAAAGAGTTAAAGAACTAAACATAGCCAGGCATGGTGGCACACACCTTTAATCCCAGCACTAGGGAGGCAGAGGCAGGCAGATCTTTTTGAGTTCCAGGCCAGCCTGATCTACATAGTGAGTTCCAGGACAGCTGGGGTTACAGGGAGATCCTGTCTCAAAAAAGGCAAAAAAATGAACTAAACATAAAGGAGTATGAAAGAACTATTGAACAATATGCACAGACTAATGTCAATATAATGGAAACAATAGAAGAAAAGGATTTGCCAAATAAATGACAGAAAGTGTCCAAGCCAGGAAACTCAGAAAACACAAGTATGATAAATGACAATCAGGCACACATATAAACACACACACACACACACACACACACACACACGAGGTACATACACATAAATACACCATGCATACTCAAATAGACATACCAGGTACATACACACACACACACACACCATAAAGGCACACATATACACATATAATATGGAAGCACACCATAAACATATGATGGAGATACATACATACACATACCATGGAGACATGCACACAAACACTGCACTAAGACATGCACACATACACATACACACACACACACATCCGAGAGGTACATACACACAAACACACCATGGAGGCATGCATATACAAATAGATATACCAGACACACATACCATAAAAACACACACAAACACATATGTTGGAAATACATACATGTGCATACCATAGAGACACACACAAACACTGCACAAAGACATGCACACACACACACACACACACAAGACACACCATATAGGTATACACATACAAATTCAAATACATCATGGAGGCACATTATATTCAAATTAGAGAAGAGTCTGAAAAACATAAGCACTCTGGAAGGAAGCTGATGAATCATGTACACCAAAGTTACAGAGAGTAAGAGTTCTATCCAGCTCAGTTCTTCCAAGTTCTGTCTCTAAAGTACTGGGTGTCTTCAACAACATGATATTACCTTCTAGTTATGAGAGGCAACCAAGGGCACTAGCAATACCTGATGTTGTTTAGGGATGTGTATCTCCCTAACCAGCAACTCAAGGGAAGGCTTCATACACCTGGAATTGGAGATTTTCTTAGACCATCTTATGCCTCTCAGGGTGTATTATTATTTCATGTGATATAATTTATTTATTTATTTATTTGTTTGTTTTATTTCTATGAGTGTAATGCCTGCATGTATGTAAGTGCCTCCATGTTGTTCAATGCCAGAGAGGACAGAAGAGGGCATCAGAGCCCCTGGAACTGGAGTTGTAGATGGTTATTGGCTGCCATGTGGGTGCTGGGATTTGAATCCAGGTCTTCTGCAAGAGTAGCCAGTACTTTACCCTCTGAGTCATCTCTCCAGCCCCTCATAAAATAACCCTCTCTATTTCCTAGTTAAAGTCTTCTCCCTCTTTATCCCCATTTCCCCTATCATAGTGCCTGCATCCTACTATCTTACACTCTAGAGTTCCTTCTCCCTCTCTCTCCCCAAGGTCCCTTTCTACTTTCCTGGCGTCTGCAGTAATTTTAGGTTATATTCTCAAATCTAAAAATTCAGAGCTAGTATCCATAAATAAAATAGGACATGCAGATTTTGTTATTCCAAGTCTCAATTATATCTCTCAGTATACAATTTTCCAGTTCTATCCATTTACTTGCAAATTTCATTAGTTGATTTTTTTTCTTTACAGGTGAATAAAATTCCATTGTTATAGGTATCACATTTTCATTACCTAGTAATCATTTGGGTTATTTCTGTTTGCTAGCTACTGGAAGTTCTGCAGCCAAGAACATGACATCCTCCTCTCTGTGGACAAACTCTTACAGTATCAGAAGCTGTTAAACAAGATGTCACAGGAGTAAAACAACCAATAGTCCTACCCATCTGTAAAGTCTACAAACCACAAACTACCTTGACTCGATAGGCATTAACATCAATGACAGAATGCCTGAAATCCAGTGGGGGACTATGGGAAGTTTCCCATGGGGAAGAGGGTCTAAAGATGATTAAGATGTTCTGTATACAATACACATAAGTTTAATAAAATTATGTTATTAAAAAAACACTGACCAAAACCAATGTAGGGAGGAAAGGATTTGGCTTACAGAATAGAGTCCATCATTGATGGATCCAAGGCAGGAACCTGGAGGCAGGAACTGAAGCAGCAACAATGGAGAAATGTTGCTTTACTGCTTGTTTTTCCTGGCTTACTAGCTCCTTTTCTAATACAATCCAGGGCACCTGTCCAGAGATGACATGACCTACAGTACGACATTGGGTCATGCCTCATCAATTAACAATCAAGAAAATGCCCCCCTAAACATGCCTACAGGCTAGTCAGGTGGAGGAAGTTCTTCAAGTGTGCTTCCTTCTTCTTGGGTGACTTTCATTAGTGTCAAATTGCCCAAAACTAACTACCACAAAGTTTATTTCTTTAGATTTCTGAGACATTTTCAATAGTGTTTTTTCTTTAGTTAAATAAAATCTTTAAAACTTAGAATATAAGTTAATTACCGATGCTGAATCTGCTGCATTTGCTTCTCTGGATGAACCCTGACTGAACTATAGAGGCCATTGTTCCCCAGACATTGTGAATGAATTGAAATAACTCATCTAAGCTTGTACAGTGCTTTCCTTCTATTTGGTCTCTGAAAGCTTTAGATAGACCAATATTGCTAAAGAAATGATTGAAAGAACATTTTTTAAGTTTTGATTTCTTGTAACATGAAAATTTGAGGATCTTACAGATTGATAAAATATGTTTCTTTTTGTCTATACAAATGTGAGAATTTATAAACAAGTTAGTTATCACACATGTTTTATTGCCCAGGCACATAGCCTCTGGTAAGTAAAGAAATTCCACATCTCTTTGTTCTAGTTACAGAACTAGCTGATTTCTGAGAAATCCTATAAATTTGATGATTGCAAAACTGACAGGCTCACTTTTCTAAATCCATCTCTTCCTTGGAAGAAAGTTAATAATTGACTTTATTTCACTCACTGCAATTTGAGGCCAAGTGACATTTTGTCAGAGAAATCTATAACTTTTTCCTCATACTATAAACAAAGCATCATTTGTTCAAGAGGCTTTTTTGAAGCTGTCTCATTGCATTATATTTAATCCAGCAGTAGCCTCTGCCTGCCTGTCATCGGCTCACTGCTCCCAGAAATGATGACTGTGAGGATTCTGTTTTGCTATAGCTAATGAGGAGACTGATGTAGCTGTTGGCATTGGGACCCTGTATGATGCCTTTGCTGCAAGAAGCCCTTACTGTGTGCCACGGAAGATGGGGAGAGAACTTAAATAGCCAGTGCTTCCTGGTTTTGACACTCCTAACTAGGTTGAAAGGTGGTGGGTCCTTTCCCACTTCTCAGGCCCCTTCTCATCACCAGAGGCAATGATTTCATATGCATGTGTCTTTGTATGTACGTGATGGATATGTTTATTTATGTGTGTGTATAGATTCACATGCATGTGGAGGCCACAGGTCAACATCTGTTGATATTCTTCAATTTCTATACATCTGACTTTTGGAGACAAGGTCTCTCACTGAACCTGGAACTCATTGATTGGCTAGACTGTCTGTCTGTCAAGCTCCAATGATCTGCCTACCTCTACCCATTTCAGTTTTGGAATTTGAGGTATATTTCACTATGCTCAGTTTTTGATTGTTTGTTTGTTTGTTTGTTTGTTTAAGCTCTGGGTATCTGAAATCAGATTATTACAATTTTGTGGCAGATCCTTTAGCTACTGACCCTTGTTCCTAGATGATAGGCTAGGAATTCTTAGATTCCTTATCAGAAAGAATGAAGAAAGAATATAAGAACAGAGGGCCATATAAGAATTCAACTCAGATTATTTGTTATTAGGAAACTGGAAATGCTGAGGTCTAGAAACCTTACAAAAAGCCAGGAAAAAACATCCGAGTGTTGTCCTCCCCTTTGCTCTGAAACAGAGGTATATAACAACTTCCAATTTTATATGTTGCTTTTATGCCTTAAAGACCATCGTATTTCAAACCCTGAAACAAAGATGGAAAAAGTAATTAGCTTTAAAACTCTTTAGATTTGTGAGCCTTCAGTTTATCTAAATAAATTTACTGAAATTTTGGGACATAAAATACATCAGTGGGTGGTGCATGAACTGAAGAACAATGCAACAGATGGAAAATGAGCACAGAAAACAAATGAACTAGTCCAGGGCTGGAACCATGAGATGACTTTGTTATTTGCAGAGAATGCTTCCCGTCATGGATATTTTTAATTTGATCAGTCTCTGCTCTTATACAACAGTGTTTATAATTACAAGTAGACTAATGTGAACTTGGCAAGATAGAAATCACAGTTTAAAATATATAAGATGTGTTTATTTTTTCCCCCCGAATGAGAATTGTGACATATTTGACTTTTTAACAAAAGGAAATGCCTTTGGGAAAAAGAAGGCAGAGAGGAAGAAAAGTGCTTGTTATAAAAATCTAGATTTATGAAGGAGAGAAATTGCTCAGCAGTTAAAAAGGCTTGTTGTTCATTTTAAAGGACCCTAGTAAATTTCTAGCACTTGGATTGGGCAGTAACAATTGCTTACAACTCCAGCACTAAGGAGTGGTAAGACATTCTCTTCTGGCCTCTGTGGGAACACACACACACTCACACACACTAAAATAAATCTTAAAAAAAATCTAGTGGTCCATTGAGAAGGCAATATCTACCACCTGTAGAAGTGTTTTGTATTTATAAAAGGATAATGATTGAATACATAATTTGTTTAAAAGAGTTGTTTATTACCATAACAATTAGTAATGTTTAAATACCTATATATCCAATTGCGAGTGCTACATTGGTAGGACCGAAAGGCTATATATTATATTGTTTAAATACCTATATATCTAATTGCATGTGCTTCATTAGTAGGACTGAAAGGTTATGCCTGGACAAGCTGGCAGCCCATGAAAGAAAACAGCCAGAATTGACTAGAGACCAAGACAACAGCTCCAGAGAAAGTAGACTGTTTTGTATCTCATCCACCTGTGCCCCTTTTCTAAGCCTAGGGAACAATCTGCGGAAGAGGGGGCGCGGTAGAATGTAAGGGCTGCGATTGGGGTGAATGGTGAAACTACAACAATATAGACTGGACACTCATTTGATCAACTTGATTGAACATACAAGCCACCCCCCCCCCCCCGCTGGATGGTGGGACCCATGAGTTGTGTGGGTTTGGGCACAACTGCTCGCAAATTGGTTTTACATGAAGGATGCTTGTACTCACAAACTATCACTTATTGTTAAAAAAAAATGAAAACAAAACAAAACAAAAAAAACAGAAAGATGCAGAAAAGTTATGGCAGAATGCATGATCTGGGATGGGTAGGGGTGGGGTGGGGTGAAGGGAAGGGCATATACGCCTGAACTGAATTGGAAAATGATGTGTAAAATACACAAAGCATCAATAAAAAATTAGTTAATAACAAAAAAATAAAAGAGTTGTTTATTGATTAGCATCAATTTTGTTGTCAACTTGATATACATGATTAGGGGAAACTTCAACTGAGGTTCCTCTATCAGACCTTTCTGCATCCATGTCTTTGAGGTATTATCTTAATTACTAACTGATGTACGAAGGCCCTGCCCAAAATGGGTAGGGCTAGGCTGGGCAGATGATCCTGGATTGTACGAAAGGTGTAACTGTGAAGTCAGGAGAAGCAAGCCAGTAAGCAGCAACCTTCCATGGCCTCTCTACTGCTTTTGCTCCAGGTCGTGACATAGGTTCCTGCCTTGATTTACCTCAGTGAACTGTTTCTTGGACGTATATGTTGAAACAAACCCTCTGTTCTCCCAAGTTGCCATTATTCAGTGCTTCATCACAGCAGCAGAAAAGCAACCGACACAACTGGTAATGCATATTGACGATTGTGTCACTGAGTTTTCTGAGTTTCCACTCTTCAGGGTTGACTTGATCTACAATATTCAAATTTATTCTTTTAGCAGTGTAGTGGTTAATCTAAATTTTCAATTTGATTGAGTTTGGAATCAAGTGGAAACTATGCCTCTGGGTGGGACTATGGGGACATTTCCAGGAAAGATTGAGTGGAGGGTCTTCCCTTCAAGAGAGGCAAGAGTTTGTGGCAGTGTCTCCTTATCATTGTGCATGGGAAGCAGTGTAGAATGGAACCAGAGGCTCAATACTGCCTTCTACTAGCTCTGTTGCTCCTTATAATGTTTCCATACCCTTTTGGGCCATTGGTGGAGAAATATGCATCCAAAACATGAGCCCATGGAAAAGAATTCTGATTTAAAAAACCATAACAGTGAATATAAATGTTTGCAGGATTGTTATCACTGAGTTTCAAATGTACTAGAGAGTCTAGAAAGTCATCCATCTTGTTAGGAATCAATGTATACACTCATAGTTTAGAGCAAACAATAATTAGTAAGGGATATTGTCTTCCTTATAAAATTCTATCCAGGTGTGGTAGTGAATGCCTTTAATCACAGCACTTGAGAGGCAGAGGCAAGTGGATATCTATGAGTTCAAGGCCAGCCTGATCTACCTAGTGAGTTCCAGACCAGCTGTCTCAAAAGACCCCCCAAAAAAGAAAAGAAAATTCTAAAGAGAAGACTTCATACATATTAAGGAGTGCAACAGAATACAACTGAATTCATCTTCTGTTCTGAAAAGCATGACATGGTATGAATTCTAAAGGGTGATCTTTGAATGTTTAAGAATCAATGTAGGGGGCTGGAGAGATGGCGTAGAGTTTAAGAGCATCAACTGCTCTTCCAGAGGACCCAGGTTCAATCCCTAGCACCCACATAGTGGCTGAGAACCGTCTTTGACTCCAGTCACAGGGGAATCCGACACCCTCTTCTGACCTCCACGACATTGCACGACACGGGTGCACAGACCTACATGTAGACAGTACATTCATACACATAAGAAATAAAAATTAAAATTAGAAGAAAAATAATCAATGTAGCAAAGCAATAATTTTGTAGATAAGTTTTGAGGAAAACAGCATGAAATGTAGCAACACATGTAAAATTAATCACACATAATTTGAGAACTGCAAGAGAGTACTAATGAACTTCACATGGGATATTAGTTAAATTTTAGAATTTATTAATTGGGGGATGCATCAAATAAACTTTGATACAATCAAATCTTTTGGTAATAAAACCTACAATTTCATTTCATTAGAATTTTGTATATAAAACATCTACATTTTTTTTCTACTTACTAGGTAACAAATTAAGAAGAGATGAAACATACTCTTGAAAATTCAGGCAGTTAACACAGAAAATAAACATATTTGTAATCACCTACTAGCACATCTGAAGTTATTTATGTTCCTATTAGGCAAGAATATAAATAGTAATATCTAAATTCATGGTCACACTTCCATGGTCTACATGGAGAAAATGAATCCTTATGTTCAAATAATGAGAAAAGACTCATTTCCATGAAATATGCCTTTAAAAAAACATTTTTAGTTGTATGCAAACACTCCATTAAAAATAGCTTCAGGGCTGGAGAGATAGCCTAGCAGTTAAGAGCACCGACTGCTCTTGCAGAGGACCCAGGTTTGATCCCTAGCACCTACATGGCGGCTAAGAACCATCTGTAACTCCAATTCCAGGAGAACTCCAGTTCCAGGGGAATCTGAGACCCTCTTCTGACATCTGCGGCATTGCACGACACAGGTGCACAAACCTACATTCAGATAGTACACTCATACACATACAAAAATAAATAAATAAAGTAGCTTCAAAAAATCTAGGGATAAACCTAGCCAAAGATATAAAACACCTCTTCAATTAAAACTATAATCTTTAAAGAAAGAGATTGAGGGACATATAAGGAGATAGGAAGACATCCTATACTCATGGATTCGTAGAAATAATACAGTGAAAATGGCTATCCCACCAAAAGCAATTTTCAGATTCAATGCAATCCCAATCAAAATCTCCCCTGTGCACAAAGAACAACGCTGGAGGGATTACCATGACAAAACTTAATCTATATTATAGAGCTATAGTCATAAAACAGCATGGTATCAATACAAAACAGGCCTATGGATCAGTGGAACAAAATATCAGTGTAAGACTTAAATATGAGTCCATGCAACTTCAGCCACAAAATATTTGACAAAGGTGCCAAGAGCACATACTCGAGGAAAGGCAATGACTTCAACAAATGGTACTGAAAAAATTGTATGCCCATATGTACCGTGAAATTAGAACCCTAAGTTTCATCCTGCACAAAGTCAACTCCAAGTAGATCAAAGCCCTCAGTATAAAGCCTGAAACACCAGAATTGTTAGAGACTACACAGTCACACCATAAAATGTACAGGCACATGAAGAGACTTCTTTTTGGTGTGGGCTCTTTCTGCGACAGGGTCTATATAGACCAAGCTGGCCTTGAACTCACAGGGATATGCCTGCCTCTGCCTCCTGAGTGTGGGGATCAAAGGCATGTGCCACCATGCCTGCCAACCATGCCTGGCAGGAAAGAACTTCTTAAATCTACATCAGTGCTCAGGAATTTAAGTCAACAATTGACAAATTTAATGACAAATTGTCATTAAACTAAAAAGTATTTGAACAGCAAAGGAAGCAACCAATAGAGCGAAGAGGAAGCCCTACAGAATGATAGAAAATCTTCCCCAGCTCTTCATTTGATAGAGGCTTAATGTCCAGAATATACAAACAATTCAAAAAAACAAAGAAGCAAGAAAACAAATGACCCAATAAAAACTGGGCAATGGATCTGAATAGAGAGCTCTCAAAAGATAGTAATGGCTAAGAAACACCTTAAAAAATGTTCAACATACTTAGTAATTAGCAAATGTAAATCAAAGTTACTCTTTTTTTTTTTTTTTTTTTGGTCTTTTCAAGACAGGGTCTCCCTGTAGCCCCAGCTGTCCTGGAAGATTTCATGGAACGCCACTCAGAGTAACTAAGATTTAGAAGACAAATGACATCAAATGCTGGTGTGGATGTGAGGAAAGGGGAGCCCTCACTCACTGTTGATTGGATTGCAAACTGGTGCAACCACTGTAGAAATCAATATGGAGGGCTGGAGAGATGGCCTAGCGGTTAAGAGCGCCGACCACTCTTACAGAGGACCCAGGTTCGATCCCCAGCACCCACATGGCAGCCAAGAACCGTCTGAAACTCCAATTCCAGGAGAACTCCAGTTCCAGGGGAGTCCGAAACCCTCTTCTGACTTCCGCGGCATTGCACGACACGGGTGCACAGACCTGCATGCAGACACTACATTCATACACATACAGAAATAAATAAAAAATTTAAAAAAAAAGTAAAAAAAAAAGAAATCAATATGGAGATTTTCATACAATGTCTTTTGATCATATTCAGATCTGCTCCACCCCAATTTATACAATCTGCATTACTACCTCATTGATTTCATGTCCTATAATATTATTTGTCTTCTTTATTTAAAGGTATATAAAATCCAATGGTATGTAAAGGTATATAAAATCTAAAGGTAGGTAAAATCTAATCAATTTTCCCCAAATGTTCTTGGATGTAACTCTATCTGTTTAACTTACCAGGCATCACACCAGTAAGGAAAATGGACTCTTCCCCAGCAACTATCAGTTTTCAATAGATCCTGAGGTAAGGGTGGGGCTTCTTGATAATCCCTGGCATTCATGCTAGGATTTTTTTGACTTGGGTTTGCTCTGGTCTTGTCCATGCTTTCACAAGTGCTATGGGTTCAAAAGTGCAACTAACCAGTATGTACCGGATAAATGTTTCCATGTACTCATCTACCATCTCTCTTATTTTTCCATCCCCTCTTCCACATGATCCCTGAACCTCCAGAGGAGAGGGTATGATATATATGTTCCATGTAGGGTGGAGCAATCTGTAGGCTCTTATTGTCTGCACAGTGACAATTTGTGGGTCTCTGTATTAATAACTATCTGCTGCAAGAAGAATCTTTTCTGCTGAGAATTGAGAAACATTAAATCTATTGCTAAAACAATAAGTCATCAAAAGTCAGTTTAAGGCTATGTCTAATGAGCAGAGTAATAGTAGTGAGTTCTTTCCTATAGCCTCTTATATCTATCCCAAGTTGTTATTGTAGGTCACAGGGTTCACAGATGGGTAAGTTTGATGTTTGTCTTTATCTGTCATTAACATGTATAGCACCTTCTAGTACTATGAAAGCTAGCCAGTAGAGATAAAGTTTCAAGGTCAGTACCAACTTGATACCTCCTTGTTTGTTCTAAGATTCACTTATGGAGTATGTTAAGCAGTAGGGTTTTACAGTCAAGTTCTGCTAGTAATCAAGAGCAAAGGCATTCAACAGTATTGCTTGAGGATCTATGAGTTCTCCCTGGTCAACAACTCTAAAGAACTTTTTAGTTCTTTAGAGTCCTTTTTAGGCACTGGGCTTTTAATTTGCTTGTCTGTGGCTGTCTAGGGCCACTGAATGTCTGTTATTACATTTAGATTAGCTTTCAGGATAGAGTCAGAGTAGTCCAACAATGGCTGCAGCACACTGGAGAGGCTGAGAACCGGGTAGTTGCTAAGTCCATGAGGGTGGATACCACAGCAGTCCCAGTCTGTTGCTGAAGGCCTGGTGAATTCCAGGATATGTGTGAGTCTTCTGTCCACATTGGAATCCAAAGAAGTTGGTAACAGAAGCAGCAAGATGAACTCACCAGTGAGAGAGAAGTCAAGCAGCAAAAAGCAATAGCTCCTTTCTGCCATGGCCTTTCATACAGGCTGCACTGAAAGGTAATGCCCACATTTAGGATAGGCTTCAGATGATTGAGCCAGCTTCAAATGACTGAATCAAGAAGGTCTCTCTCTCTCTCATTTCAGCTAATCCCAGATCCAGTCAAGTTCACACCCAGGATTAGCCATCACAGTATGTATATATTGTAATAATTTTCTACACTAAGTTTCTATATAACATTTTCAAGAGGCCTTTGGTGTTAGTTGACCTCCTTTCTTTTACTTCCTCTTCTGCCCTGCCCTCCCATTCCCACCCCAATTAATCTGTTTTGTTCCATTATTCCCCATGTTATTATTTATATCACTGTATTTGAGCTCTCCTTTCCATGAATAATCTCCCTGGCCTCTTATTATTTTCCTGACCTTTAAAGATTTTCAGTTGAAGCAAATATATCTAAATATTAAATCTAGCATCCACTTACAAGACAGAACACTCAGCGTTTTTTTTTTTTGTTGTTGTTGTTGTTGTTTTGTTTTGTTTTGTTTTAGTTTTAGTTTTGTTTTGTTTTTGTTTTCTGGATCTGGGTTGCCTCACTTAAGATGATTATTTTCAGTTATAGCTGTCTACCTGTAAATTTCATTTCTCTTAACTGTTGAATAGTATTCCATTGCGTATAGGTACCATAATTTCATTGTCCATTCATCAGTTGATGTTCCCCTAGGTTGTTTCCATTTCCTTACTATCGTCAGTACTGCAGCAGTGAACATGGATAAGCAGATGTGTCTGCCATAGGATACAGAGTCCTACAGATAAACTGTCCAAAGGTGGTACAACTAGATCTCATTAGATCTATTTCTAACTTTTTTTTGAGAAACTCAACACTAATTTTCAAAGTGGGTGTATCAGTTTGCACTTCCACCAACAGTGAATAAGTGTTCTTCTTTTCAACACGTTATCATCAGAATTGGTTATTGAGGGTTTTTTTTTTAGGGGGAGGGGATTAGTAGGTGCTTAGTCATCTTCACTGGGGTAAAATTCCTTCTGTGAAGCCAACATCACTCTAATACCAAAATCAGGCAAAGATACAACCAAAAAAGAAAACGATAGATGCAAAAATTCTCAACAAAATACTCTCAAACTATATACAGGCACACATCAAAAAGATGATTCACCATGACCAAGCCAGATTTATGCCAGAGATGCAGGGAAGGTTTAACACACACAAATCAATAAATGTCATAAAGCACATAATTGGACTGAAAGACAAAAACCACATGGTCATCTCAATCAATGCAGAAAAAGCCTTCAATAAAAGCCAGCATCCCTTCATGTTTAAAGTCCTAGAGGGAACTGGACTGGAGGGAAC
Source organism: Rhizomys pruinosus (assembly GCA_009823505.1). Lineage (NCBI taxonomy): Eukaryota > Metazoa > Chordata > Mammalia > Rodentia > Spalacidae > Rhizomys > Rhizomys pruinosus. The sequence continues at coordinate 810,364 of VZQC01015677.1, forward strand.
ATTCAACATAAAGCCATATACAACAAACCCACAGCCAACATCATCCTAAATGGAGAAAAATTAGAAGCATTCACCTTAAAGGTGGGAACCCCAGCAAGGCTGCCCCTATCAACACTTTCTTTCTTTCTTTCTTTCTTTCTTTCTTTCTTTCTTTCTTTCTTTCTTTCTTTCTTTCTTTCTTTCTTTCTTTCTTTCTTTCTTTCTTTCTGTCTTTCTTTCTTTCTTTCTCTCTCTTTTTTTCTTTCTTTTTCTCTCTCTCTCTTTCTTTCTTTCTTTCTTTCTTTCTTTCTTTTTTCTTCCTTCCTTCCTTTCTCTCTCTCTCTCTCNCTCTCTCTCTTTCTTTCTTTCTTTCTTTCTTTCTTTCTTTCTTTCTTTCTTTCTTTCTTTCTTTCTTTCTTTCTTTCTTTCTTTCTTTCTTTCTTTCTTTCTTTCTTTCTTTCTTAGACAGGATCTCCCTGGAGGTCTCCAACTGTCCTGGAACTCACTCTGTAGACCAGGCTGGTCTTGAACTCACAAAGATCTGCCTGCCTCTGCCTCCCAAGTGCTAAGATTAAAGGCATGTGCCACCACACCCGGCTCAGACAGGGTCTCCTTTTAGTCCCAGCTGGCCTGGAGCTCGCTCTGTAAACCAGGCTGGGCTTGAACTCACAGAGCTCTGCCTGCTTCTGCTTCCTGAGTGCTGGGATTAAAGGCATGTGCCACCACGCAGCCCAGCATGCTTGTTAGGTCAAGAAGACAAGAAAGGGAAGTTAAAGGAGTACTAATTGGAAAAGAGGAACTCAAGCTAGCCTTTTTTTGCAGATGATATGAGAGTGTAGATGCTAAAATCTCTACCAGAAACCTCATAGAAACAATTAAGATTATCAGTAAAGTGGCAGGATACAAAATTAACCTAGAAAAATCAGTAGTCTTTCTGTACACCAACAACAAGCAACCGGAGAAGGAATATAAGGAGACCTTCCCACTCACAATAGCCTTAAAAATATTTTATTATTTTGATTTTATGTGTATGAGTGTATAGCCTCCATGTATGTAAATTCACGTAGGTTGTGTAATGTCCATGGAGCTCAGAAGAGGATGTTCGTCTCCTGGTTACAGACAGTTGATAGCCTTCATGTGGTTGCTGGGAACTTGGGTCCTCTGCAAGAACAACAAGTGCTCTTAACAACTGAAACATCTCTCCATCCCCTAGTTATACATATTTTCGAAATGAAATTTCTACATCTGTCCTTGCTAATTCTTTCCCAGATAAGTATTTCTGATATAAAGCACATTAATCGTTAACGAGGCACTGCTTTCCTTCACTGCAGAGCAATTGGACCTGCTGCCATCTTCTTCAGACTGTTTCTCCCTCATGGATGAGTTACCTACTGTTTCATCATGTGTTTCCATTTGAAGATTTGTACATCCACAACTCTCCTTGTTTAACCCCATCATCTTTTAAATATATGAAGCTCATCCACTGGTAGAAATACTCATGACCCTACCCCCTATCCCAAAGCCAAGCTCTTCTGAATCATTTCTCAGATCTCTGATGAGTTCCATCTTGGGGCACTTGGACATTTCAGAAATGGCTTCTTAAGAGTCCTCTGATATTTCCTTAACATTTATCCCTATACACATCAAATTACCAAACCCTGGACACTTTCCTTCCTACTTATTCTTCTATTGTATATTAATTTTGCCTTTGCCATCTCCATACTATTCATTATGGTTCTTGAGAGATATACTGCTAATTGGATCTTCCATATTCAGTCTTTTGTTTCTTTTTTACTGAAGATCAATCTCTATTCTGCAAGCAATTATTTTTCTAAACTAAATGTGGTCTTTTCATTTATGCCTACAGTCTTTTTTGAGACAGGATCTCCCTGTAGCCCAGCGCTGGCATGGAACTTACTATGCAAACCAGGATGGCTTTCAACTCACAGAGATCTGCCTGCTTCTGCCTCCAGAGTGTTGGGATTAAAGGTGTGCACCACTATGCCCAGCTTCTTTTATGCATTCTTATTATTCCTAAATAAATGCTTACAATCCTTGGGGGCTGGAGAGATAGCCTAGTGGTTAAGAGCACCGACTGCTCTTGCAGAGGACCCAGGTTCGATCCCCAGCAACCATGTGGCGGCTGAGAACCATCTGTAACTCCAATTCCAGGAGCACTCCAGTTCCAGGGGAATCCGATACCCTCTTCTGACCTCCGCAGCAATGCATGACACAGGTGCACACACCTACATGCACACAGTACATCATACACATACAAAAATAAATAAAATTAAAAAAAAAATAAATGCTTACAATCCTTAAGGGAAAAACCCAAATTATTGTGTAACTTCAAAGACACAATGCAATTTTGTCCCTTAATATTTCTTCCCATTGACTCAAAGTTTTGTGTTCTCATTTTGAAGAAAAGGATACCATATGGAACTATTAAATGCCCTTTGGCATCTCCCACCTATCTATAATCAAAATTTGTCCTTACTTCAAGAGCATTGTTTCTCTTTGCCCTTTCATTATAAAAAAGATAACTCGCTTGGCCAAGCTATGACTGCTTGTTTTTTTTTTTTTGTCCTGTCATATTTTAATACCCTCTTGCCTGGTTTCCCTATTTTCATCATCATTTCCTGTATCCACCTCAACAATTTCACATACTTCAAATAGAAGTATCCTGTTGCTCTACTGTTTGATTTAAGATACTTCAAACTCTTCCCATCATATCATTGTGAATCTAAAATCTCCGAAGCAGCCCATAAGCCTCTGAATCATCTGCCCCCTATCCCACACTTCATGCCCTACTGGCAAGTTTAGCTTGCTCACTCTCCGGCAGCTGAAATGGCATTCAGTTGTTGTTGTTTTTTTTTTTTTTTAAATTTCAAGTACTTATGCATTTTTCTTTCTTCCTGTCCTCAAATTGTCTAACTACTCCTAAGATATCTGGGTGCGGGCTAAGGAGATGGTACAGTGGGTAGGGAATGCTTATTGCACAAACACAGGTGTGTTTGTGCAATAAGCATTCCCTACCCATGTAAAAGCTAGATTAAGCAGTACTGTGCCTGGGCTGGGGAGTAGGGAATCAGAGACAGGTAGATCCAGGCCAGACAATTTAGCTGAATCCATGTGCTTCAACTTTAGAGAGAGACCCAATCACAAAATATAGTGTAGAGAGCCATAGAAAATACCTGAAGTTGACCACTAACTTTGCAGGTGCATGTGTATAAATAATACATTTGTATATATCTGTGCATATTGTCTGGTGTTTGCACAAATAATTTGAGAAGGAATTAGTTATGTGTGTGAAACTTTTCCTAAACTATTAAACTAAATCATGCTTCAATATTTTAGTATAATTTAAGTTTCTTCTTGGACTATATCGAATATTTTATTGGTTTGAAGAATTGATTGCAACTTCAACAGAGACATTCGCTCCTAGTTCATCAAGAGGTATATATTTTAGTATATAATAATCAGTCAATAAATACTGAATAAATGGATAAATATATAAGCAAAATATTTTAATATATGATTATTGGTATGAACAAACAGGAGGTATTCCACACATTGCTTGCTTCTCATTTAATGAGAAAACTGCTTTAGCATAGGAAGTAAAACCTTTTCCTATCAAAATTTTGATGCAAACTGTGGTTTACTGAGTAGTTTTTTAAATATTTAAAACATCAGTGTAACTGTGTAAAACAGTAATGTGATCATCAATAGTGTTTTTGATAAAGGATTTTTCCAAGTACTGAGAAAATTGCAAATGTTTCTATGCCATAAATAACACTAATAACATTGCACAGGGATTCTAGAAAATGCTGAGTTTCTCATCTTCATATATATATATATATATATATATATATATATATATATATTATGTTTCAATTTTCTTCCTATAGCTTTCAGGCAACTAGATAAGTCCACAATAACTATTGTAAAATCATCATTATCTCATCTTGAAGTGATAGAAAAATGATCCAAAAATTATTTACTGAACATAAATTGATTCTAATGGGCCTCCCAGGTGATTCTAATGTGAAAATTTCTTTTTCCTTTTCCTGAGTAATAAAACTCTTACCTAACAGTATTTCTTAGAAGTTGTAGATTAGGATTTGTGACATTGACATATGAAAATTTCCTGTGGAAGCATGGCAAACATACATTGCCAAAACCAGTAGGAAAATAAGGCCACGTAGAGCAAGAAGGTAAAACTGAAGGTGACACACTGCATGATTTCGAATAGTAGAGCAAATATATGGAAAATATGTGATAGAGAGACAGAAACAGGCACATAGGTCAATTGAACACAACAGAGAACCCAGAAATAAATGCATGCTCCTAGTCAAATGATTTTCTGTAGAGGTAACAAGGATGCACATTTGGGGAAGGACACGTTATTTCCTAAATATGAGTAACATGTGCACATGCAGCATGAGATTATCTGTTATGTGCCAAAATCATAAACGAAATGAGTTAAAGGCTTAAATGAAGAGCCCCCAAATTATAAAACTGTTATAAGGAATGGGAAACACTCTACGAACTCACTGTAAACAAGGACTATTTTTTTTAGGGGGGAGCAGGAGACTTAAAAGCATAGTAAGCAAAATAAATAGGTTTATAGAACTACATCATATGGCACAGAAAGGAAGCAGCAAAGTAGAGAGACAACCTGTCAAACAGGAGAAAATATTTGGGAAAAAGAGGATAATATACACAATATTCAAGGGACTTACCTCAGCAATAATAATTTGATTTTAAAAAATTAGCAAGAGGTTTCAGCAATGACTCAACAGTTCTGCTCTTACACAGGACCCAGCACTCATGTTGGGTAGGTCACAATCACCTGTACCTTTAGTTCCAGGGTCCTCAACACTGCAGTCTTGCCTGCAAAGTCTCCTGCACTCATGTGCACAGATCCCCACACAGACCCACAGATACACAGAGATATAACCTAAAATAAACTGGCACTGGGAGGAGGCAGAGACATGTGGATATCTGTATGACCAAGGGCAGTCTGGTTACATAGAAAGAAAAGGAGAATAGAGACTGATTTTTTATTGCTTATAGAATTTTAGTTTACTCATCTATAGATTTATGAAAAAAAAATGATGTGTGAGGTGTGCAGAACACTATGTATTTACTACCACTGAACTGTACACTTAAAAACCGGATGGTAAATTTTGTATTGTATTTTGCTCTGGTAAAAACAATGGTCTTTTCTTTAGATTTTGTGTTGTGATAACTGTAGGTACTTATTAAATACCAGTCATATGAGGAGAAAAAGTCAATAACAAATTCAACCCAAGGAAAGGTATTTACAGCCAGGCATGGTGACCCACACTTGAGCGGCAGAGATTAGCAGATCTCTGTGAGATCTAGGCCAGCCTGGTCCATATAGCAAGTTCCAGGCCAGCTGGGGCTATATGGAGACCCTATCTAAACAAACAAACAAAGACTCAAACAAACAAACAAACAAATCATGAGGAAGTGGGAAAGAAATCCCAACCCAACCTAATGAACTCTTGGCAATTTATCATTGCTAGGAGGGAGAGAGACACTGTCTTACAGGGATGGGACTCTTGGTGGACCCAGTAAATGAATCATACATGAAGGACATTTTGGGAATCTATAGGCCATATTTTATATATATTAGAGAGTACATTAAGTTGGGTGGGGAGCAGTGAGGGGAGGCATGCATAGGGGAGGAGATCTCAACACCATCAAACTATATGGTATGAAAATTGCAAAAATTCGATACAAATACAAATTTTTAAAGCATAATAAGGCAGAACTCCAAAAAATTATCACGCTGTTCTAGGAAATATAACTCAGTGGAGCTATTTTGCAAAACAACATGGAAGTCATATTTTTTTACAGAGCTTGCTATATGATACAGCAAATTTACTACTGGAAATATACCAAAAGGAACTGAAGTCACATTTAAAAGAGACCTCTATTCCCACTTGTGTTACAGTGATATTCTGAGTAGTCTAGGTACAGAATCAAAGTAGGATTCTGGCAACATAAGAACAATAAGGAAAATATAGTACAAATTCATAATGGAACACTCTTCTCTTCATCAATAAATGAAACAATGAAATAAAACATTCTGTAACATGCTGATATGGAGAACATAAGTGAAACAAACCAGATACAGAAAGACACACATTATTTGATTTCTTTTGCATGCATACATTAAACATCTGAGCTCATTAGAAGAGGAAGGTAGAAAAATACTTGATGGAGACTGGAAAAAATGAGGAGGATCAAGAGAGACAGTCAAATATATAATACATTACTTGAAATGTATGTACAATTATTATATGTCAATTCAAAAAGTAATGAAGACGCCAGGTGTGGTGTCACACACCTTTAATCCTAGCACTTGGGAGGAGAAGCAGGTGGATCTCTGTGAGTTCAAGGCCAGTCTAGTCTTGAACTCAGTGAGTTCGAGGACAGCTGGGGCTGTAGCGAAACCTGTCTCAAAAAAGACCAAAAAAATAATGAAGAATTATATTTGATATTCAAGAAGTAAGAGTCCTACAGATTAATTTTATTAATTCGAGAATATATTTTCTGTCATGAGAGATCAGTTATCTCATAAATTACTGAAAATAATTAGAAAACTCTATAAGCCAAGGAACTCCTTATTTAGCAGGGGGTTTTGCAAAACATTTACAATAAACTATAGTAATTAGGTGGTAAGTAAATATGTAAATCATATCAGAAATGCTGATGTTAATTCTCATTTATTTAGTAGTTATTATGAAATGCTACCTTGCACAAGGCATCATTTGCTCTGGAACTGATTTCCCTTTCCTGGGAACAGATGGAATATAAAATTCCAGTGAAAGAACAGCTAATATTGCAAGAAAATGTGATGAACAAATTCAGTATATTTTTAGAGGACACAATGGTCACAGTAACGTAGATTATGAAAAAATTGTGAAAGGATTCTACAGCAGGTAGACTCCTTTGGGAGCTGCTATGGAGGAGAAGAGAATCATAAATCCTTGCTTTTCACTGATTTTTGCTTCTTGCCTAAACTAGATGAAAACAAGCAGATCCTCTGGTTTTACGGTGAGTTTTGTTTTGTGCTGTGTTTTTGGTGTGGGTGCATGTGTTGTGAATGTATGTGGCTGTGTGTGTGTGTGTGTGTGTGTGTGTGTGTGTGTGTGTGAGTGTATCTCAGCCCTACTTAATTTTGTACTCCTTTCTTTTGGTTTAAGAGTAACTATTCTTTAGAGAATTCTAAAATAGCTTAGCTAAACCAGAGAAAAACTGAACCTCTACCTACCTCATCAAAATAATTTTATAATATAATATATATAGATATATATATATATATATAATTTTTTTTTTTTTTGAAGCAATACAAATTGGAGAGAACAACAACAAAAGAACTGGGACAAAGAACTGACTGAAACAGTAAAGTTCTCCCCAAAACAATAAATCTCTGCTGAGAAAAACTTTAAAAAGACTCAGAAAAAGATACAAGACATGTATGGCAGAGTCCAATTTAGACTTATTCCCCTTTCTGTGCCCCGGGATTGGGTTATTTAGTTTAGTTATTCAGTTTAGTTATTCAGGTAACTGAGAAAACACATGCCTACATGACAATGTTGCCTTAAATAAACATGTAGATATGTAATACACAAGATGGCATTGTACATTTCAAATAAAAATAGAGGAGGCTAAAAAGGACATGAAGAGATGTTGCAGAGATGTTACTGTTTGACATGAATGGTTAAGTAATGACCTCACTAATAAGATTGTATTTGAAAGGAAGGCAGAAATAAATGAAGGCTACATACATGTGTATACCTTCCCAGGTATGTTCTAGCATAATTTTCTATTTGTTGAATTTGAGGACAGTCTAGGAAGATGTTTGCCATAATCACATTATAGTAAACAATAAAGGTATGGTTTTATTCTTTGCTTGAGAGAAACATCGAAAGTCATCAAAAAATTCACAGCCAAGTCTAAGACATAATGACTGCATGTAGCACTGGGACAAGGCAGAAAGCATTTTCTTTTGACTCTGCTTTCTATTCTCTATTATTTAAGACAAAGGACGAACAATATGCTTGAAATCATAAGGCTCTATAATTTGCAACTAGAGGCAAATCAGATACTGGAAAAGTGGTCTGATATGTTTAAAGTTTACCAGAATCCACCTTAGGCTCAGGATACTATGTTTTAAAATACAATTTGTTGTTTGAAAACAGTGAATCATCTACAATTCTGTGTTTTAAGGAACTGGCACTTATGAATCTAAGAACCAAAAACCAATTATGAGATTGTGTTAGTGATTCTGCAACTTTTAGTCAGGTTAGAAGTCATATTTCTATGATGAATAAGATGGTGAATGACTCTATGTTCAGTATATATAATTCAGGGACCTTAGGCTAGAGAATTAGATGTTTGAAGTCTACCTGAGGTATGTGTCTAGACATTATCACAAAAGAAAACAAATTCTTAATGTCTGGGGTAACACACCAGTCAGGAAAGTTAATACATATTGCATTAAAATAGAATCTATTACTTCTTTTTTTCTTAGATATCTTATGCCAACAGAGTAATGAAGAGAACCTGTCATACTTGGAGTAATTAGCCTTAGAGGATGAAAGTTTTATTGAGCCTGAAGCCTGTAAAGTGGGAGTGTTCATCACACACACACAAAAAAATATAATGTAAATATCTACACTTAAATTAGTTATGAGGTTTTGGAAGGGGTCTTTAGAGGTTCAAGGCAATAATCAGCTTCACAGTAATTATATCTCTGGTTATAGGAATTGTGGAATAAAATACATATTGAGCTATCTGAAGCCAGAGAAATCTTATAGGTATCTTTTCAGGCATTGGTGTTCTACCAGAACAATGATGGGCAATTACAGCAAACTCATTTTCTTAAGGACAAGGTCTTGGATAGTTCTGGTTAGTCTCTTGGAAAGTCTTTCCAGGCATATAAACTAGAACATATAAGTTTGGCTGAAAAGAAGCTGAATGTGGACTATGAATTGAAACAAGGCTCAAAAGCAGGGATTATGAATTATGAATCCAGGAATACCGTAGCTCCAGGTGTTGTAGTTTTAAGTTTTCTTGTAGTCAGCCTCATTTTCTTGATTTGCATTTCCTCTAAGAAGAAGAATTAAGGCTGTCTTTGAATAGGGCATGAAAGAGTCTATGCGTACAAAGGCTGCAAAGGTACAATGTACCTGTATCAGACTCAGTGCAGGTGCTGATCCAAATCATTCAGCCATACTATTCTGTTCAGTGTTCACGATGAATTCAGAAAGTATAAAGGAGGAGACTCCCTGTAGACCAAGTACTGAAGAATGAGAAACAGAAACAAACTAGAATTACTAAATAAAGGAAGACAGGCAGGATTTTCCTGTATTCCTCAGTACACCAAAAGGAAATCAGCTCTTTTTCAGTAAACCTGTTTTCAGCTCAGTTATATGTAATATTCTATTTGCCTTCATCCTTCCTCGGCCTCTCTTTTCTCCATTTTCTTGTTGCCTGGATTTTGAAATAATGAGTAAAGGATCAGCACTTGATGTGGGAGGAGAGGAACCAAGAAGTAGAGTGGATCTTGGAAAAGTTGGGGAAGGGAAGTATTATTATCAAAACAGTACGAAAAACGTTCTCCAAAAACTAATAAGATATTAAAAGATTAGCATGTATTTTTTGCACAGCTTCTGTTATCTAAGTAACTTATAACAAGAGTGCTCAAGTGCAAAATCACTGAATCTGTAAAAATGGGCAACTAACACCAACTACTGAAGATGGCTGAATTCTAATCCATAAGCAAAGAATGCTTAGAGTTGAATTGAGAATTAATCTGAAACTTGATTATATGTAACCTGTTTGGTATTGTGTGAAGTCTTTACACTATATTTGTTTTGTTTAGGTGCTATTGACCAAACAAGGAGCTCTGTATATGCACTCTACAAATGAGCTTTAATCCTAGCTTTTCTTTCCCTATGAAGGAATTTCAAACTACTGAATCTTTTATAACACAGATGAATAATATTAGCTAAAATAAATGTGGTACTCATGAAAGTGAGAAGAATTAATCAAATGCTGAATGATTTGTGTGTGCTTGTGAGTGTAGTTATGTGTGTATGTGTTGGTGCCTATGCACTTATGTACATAGATATATGCAAGACTAACGTCTTCCTGAATCACTCTCCACATTATTTTTTAAGACACCATTTTCTGAACTTGGAGCTCATGGATTCTGCTAGGCTGGCCAGCCAATGAACTTCAAAGATCTTGTCTTTGCTCTACACTAACCACTGGCGTTACTAACTATGCTGACTCAGCATCTGGCTTTTCCATGGGTACTGACTGAGCCATTACTTCAATTCTAAATACTGAAATATCTTGAAGATTGATTAGTTTGATTAATGAACATGTTTAAGGCAAAGTGATTTTGCTTTGAACAAAATATAGTATTAATATAGGATATGCTTAAAAATTTAGTAAGTCCTCAAAAGAGAAATCAAAGATTGATCATGATTGCAGGGTTTATGTTATTTAAAGCCATAGTAATACATGAGATCACTTTAGATGATAATAAAGAGGAAATATTCCAGGGTTTGGAGTTAGTGCATCTCAATTTTATAAGCTGAGGAAACAAAGGAGGCTCAGAAGGAACAGTTAGGGAGGTGTTACGAGATGCCCAGCAATGTAAATGTCTAAAAAGGAAGGTGTGACCAGCTGTGATAATAATCCATTTGGTAAATGGACATTATTAATTACAGAACAGCTACTGCTATAAGAAATAAAAACTGGATGTGTAGTTCCCCTTCAGACTAAGCCTCATTTTCCCTTGTGATGTCTTGGCGAAACTTAACTGCTCTCTGTTCCCTTATTCTAATGCACTAGTATAATATTGTGATAGTCAAAGCCTTATTGATCACCCCTAAAATTATTCTTTCCATTCCCTATACCCAGGACCTTCTGGCATATGTTGTCATTAAATATATTCTATAATACTGGTCTCAAGAGGAAGTCAGATATGTGGAGAAAAAGGAGTTAATTCCTTTATACTCCAAAATTAAATCTTCAAATGACAGTATAAAGAGAGAAACAAGTCTTTGAAATCACATTAAAGTGAAAGAACAAAGGCATGGTAGACTAAAGAGGTTTAAGTTAAACAATTAGATAGTAGAATTAGAAAGACTCCAACATGCTGAGGGAAGTTATTTTTGTCTTAAAAGGTATAAATTCAGCGAGTTTATTGGATAAAAAAGAAAATCAGCAGGGTGAGGTTTCATGACCTCTTAAATACTGATTTTCTTTGAGAGTGACTTTTGGGAAGTACCCTGCACTCCCGACTGCCTAAGAAGCATCTAGTGAATGCATAAAGAAAGCAGAAGAACGTGCTCTACCACTAATCTACATACCCACCCACGTCTTTGAAATCACGGAGAGATGGCCTAGCGGTTAAGAGCGCTGACTGCTCTTGCAGAGGACCCGGTTTCGATCCCCAGCACCCACATGGCTGCAGAGAACCGTCTGTAACTCCAGTTCCAGGGGAATCTGAGACCCTCTTCTGACCTCCGCAGCATTGCTCGACACGGGTGCACAAACCTACATGCAGACAGTACATTCCTACACATACAAAAATAAATAAAATAAAATAAAAAATTAAAAAAAAGAAAGCAGAAGAAACTACCACAAATGCAGAAGTCTCAAAGTAAAAGCCTCAGTGCCAAGTCCTCAAGTTGGGATTAATAGCTTGTTAATTATTGATGAAGATAGGTATAGAAACACATGGTATATAGAAAATACACTTCAATGTGTCTTTTCATAAAGTGTAATAGAAAATATTGTTCGCCGGGCGTGGTGGCGCACGCCTTTAATCCTAGCACTCGGGAGGCAGAGGCAGGAGGATCTTTGTGAGTTCAAGGCCAGCCTGGTCTACAGAGTGAGTTCCAGGACAGCTGGGACTACAGGGAGACCCTGTCTCGAAAAAGACCGAAAAAAAAAAAAAAGAAAACATTGTTCAATAGTACTGAGGACAACAAGAAAAACTAAGGGGGTTTGAAGTTTGGAGGAGATACGTGGTCATAAGGAAGGTAACTTCACTACCTTCCCATCCAGTTGTATCAGATATTAAAAATTATGACTGCTATGATCAGGTGGAAGAGGTATTCCTGGGCAAGACAGCTGCTCAACACTGTAGACCAGTGAAAGTACTGAAGTGACACAGAACAGATGCAACACCTCTATTGTTAGCAGAGCAGAAATTAGGAACACAAACATATGAACTCACACCACAGGACATCTGGGTACACAAACTTGACTCAATAGGTCTTTTTTTAAATTAATTTTATTTATTTCTGTATGTGTATGAATGTACTGTCTGCATGCAAGTTTGTGCACCCATGTCGTGCAATGCCGCGGAAGTCAGAAGAGGGTGTCGGATTCCCCTGGAACTGGAGTTCTCCTGGAATTGGAGTTTCAGATGGCTCTCTGCCGCCATGTGGGTGCTGGGGATCGAACCCGGGTCCTCTGCAAGAGCATCAGCGCTCCTAACCGCTAGGCCATCTCTCCAGCCCGACTCAATAGGTCTTAACACACAGGACAAAATCTGTGAGGTTATGTGAGTCAATTGTAGGGGATACAGATAGGTAAGGGGGCTAAATATGATTAAGCTGTATGAAATCCATAACAATTGGATAAAATACATTTAAAAATATAGATCACTTTACAGGGAGTGGTTGGTGCATATAGAATGGCCCATGTTTTAAGTAAAAGAAATAACACTTCTGGGCATGGTGGCATACTACTGAGGGGCAGAAGTAGGTGAAGTGGATCTCTGTGAGCTTGATGCCTGATGCTGGGGAAAGCCTGCCTCAAAAATAAAAGTAAATTAAAAAATACCAAAGCAATAAGAGAAACATTAAATGCAAAAGTTGATATTCTGTTGTCAACAGAAACTGGGCACATAGGATAAATTGAGTTTCCGCTCAAAGAATGAGTTTTCTCATTGCAGAGTTGACTTTTTTCCCTCAATTTTTATTGAACTTTTGTACATTTCACACAACATTTCTTAATCAAATTTAGACCTGTTCCCCCTTCCATACCCACCAGAACTTGTGTAGTCTGCCACACATTTCCTCCATCATTTTCTCAGTATTTTTAAATTTTTTGATGCAGAAGTTTACTATTTTGGTCAGTTCTTTGAATAAGCCTTTTTTGTTGTTGTTCCATTTAATTTTATGTTCCTACAAAATATGTATATATACAATCCACACATATACCACAATTACAAAATCTGAAAATAAACTATAAATTAATTCCAAAATATGTTTAAGGATTCACATTTTAACAGTAGAGTTGCATGCAGGTAAAGAGAAATATTACTTTTCATTCCTAAATTATGTAGCGAGATGATGTATGTTTTAATGTACTTTTTGGAGGTCTTTTTTCACATAAATTTATTTTTATTTTTATCAAATCTAGACCCGTGTCCCCCATGCCACCACCCCACCAGAGCTCATGCATTCTGCCAAACATGCTTTTCATCTCTTTCTCAGTCTTTCTCAATATTCTCCATGAGGAAGTTGACTGTTTTGAGCAGAAGTTCACTGTTTGAGTCAGTTCTTTGATGCAGTCCTTTCTGTTGTTGTTGTTGTTGTTGTTGTTGTTGTTTCCAATATGCATCACTCCCAGCTGCTTTGGACAAAACCTCAAGGGGCCATGCACAAGAAATACTTACAACTAGGTAATTGGCACTAGTATCCACAGATGAGGGATACTATTTGTCGTTTGTTTTTCTGGGACTGTGTTACTTCACTCAGCGTGATGTCCTCTAGCTCCAGCCATTTTCCTGCAAAGCTCATGATGTCGTCTTTCTTTACTGCTGCATAGAACTCCATTGTGTAGATGTACCACATTTTCTCTATCCACTACAGTTTAGGGGCATTTGGTATTGGTTTCCAGCTCCTTGCTATTGTGAAGAGAGCTGAAATAAACAATGGCCGTGCAATATCTCTGCGGTGGGGTGAATTGAGGGTACATGCCTAGGAGTGGTATGCTGGGTCAGGTGGCAAGTTCATTCCAAGTCTTCCAAGGGTTCTCCACACTGCTTTCCATAGTGGCTGTACGAGTTTACATTCCCACCAGCAGTGGATGAGCGTTCCCCTTTCCCCACAACCTTTTCCAGCACTTGGTATCATTTGTTTTTCTTGATCCTAGCCAGTCTTATAGAGTAAGATGATACCCTAAAGTGGTTTTGATTTGCATTTCCTTAATGTTTAGTGATGTTAACACTTCTTAAGGTGTTTCTCAGACATCCCTAATTCCTCATTGTGAAGTCTCTGTTCAGTTCTTTGCTTATCTATTGAGTGGGTCATTTGTTTTCTTTTTCTTTGTTTTTTTTTTTTTTTTTTTTGAATAGTTTATAAATTCTGGAAATCAATGCTTTGTCAGATGTTTCTGCAGTGAAGGTTTCCTCCCATTCTGGGATTTCTCTTCACTTCCTTGATTGTTTCTTTTGATGTACAGAAGCTTTTGAGTTTAATGAGGTCCCATTTGTCAATTGTCGACCTTAATTCTTGTGCAGCTTGCTCTCTGATTTAGGAAGTCTTTTACTACACCTATGTCTTGTAGTCTGCTGCCAACTTTTTCTTCTATCGCCTTCAGAGTTTGGGATTTCACGTTGAGGTCTTTGATCCATCTGGAGTTCACTTTTGTACAGGGCGAGAAGTAGGGGTTTAATTTCATTCTTCTACAAGTGGTGATCCAGTTTTGCCAACACCACTTGCTGAAGATGCTGTCTTTTCTCCATTGTGGCTTCTTGGCCCCTTTGCAAATGTAAGATGGCTGAAATTGTATGTGCTCAGATTTGGATCTTCGGTTTTTGTTCCATGGGCAACAGGTCTGTTTTTGTGCCAGTACCAGGCTGTTTTTATGACTATAGCCCGTAGTATAGTTTGAAGTCTAGTATAGAGTCCCCCCTGTGTAGCTCTTTTCGATCAGGGTTGTTTTGGCTATTTGGGGTCTTTTATTTTTCCAAATGAATTTAAGGACTTTTTTTTCAAATCAATACAATCCGTGATGAAAAAGGAAATATCACCACAGACAAGAAAAAGATCCAGAAAATCATACGGGAATATTTCAAAAAACCTATACTCTACCAAGTTAGAAACCTAGAAGAAATGGATGAATATCTGAAATCCTGGAATCACCAAAGTTTAACCAAGAAGAGATCAACAGCGTTAAACAGACCCATAATATATGAAGAAATGAGGGGATGTTAGTAAGAAACCTCCCAACTAAAAAAAGCCAGGCCCAGACGGTTTCACGGCAAGAATTCTATAAAACATTTCAAAAAGACCTACAACCATTATTACTGAAAAGTGTTTTGAGAAGGATACAATCAGAGGGAATTCTTCCAAATTCCTTCTATGAAGCCAACATCACTCTATTACCAAAACCAGGCAAAGATACAACTAAAAAGGAGAATTATAGACCCATCTCACTAATGAACACAGATGCCAAAATTCTAAATAGGATACTGGCAAATCGCATACAGACCCACATCAAGATCATCCATCATGACCAAGTTGGATTCATACCAGAGATGCAGGTATGGTTCAACATATGAAAATCAATAAACATCATCAAACACATAAATGGAATGAAAGAAAAAAAAACACACCATCATCTCAATTGATGCTGAAAAAGCCTTTGACAAAATCCAGCATCCCTTCATGCTTAAAGTCCTAGAAGGAATTGGATTTGTTCGGTCACTCCTCAATGTAATCAAAGCCATATACAGGAAACCCATAGCTAATATCATCCTAAATGGGGAAATGACAGAAACATTCCTTTTAAAGGTAGGAACTCAGCAAGGCTGCCCTCTGTCACCACTCCTCTTCAATATAGTGCTTGAAATACTTGCTAGAGCAATAAGGCAAGAAGAGGAAATTAAAGGAGTACTAGTTGGAAAAGAGGAAGTCAAGCTATCCCTATTTGCTGATGATATGATTGTTTACTTAAGGGATGCTAAAAACTCCACCAGAAAACTCCTTGAAATGATTAACAGTTTCAGCAAAGTGGCAGGATACAAAATTAACCTTAAAAAATCAATGGCCTTTCTTTACACCAAGAACAAGCAACTGGAGAAAGAATTCAAAGAGACCTTCCCATTCACAATAGCCTCAAAAATAATAAAATACCTAGGAACAAACCTAACCAAAGACACCAAGGACCTCTACAACAAAAATTTTAATCCTTTAAAGAAAGAAATTGAAGAAGATATCAGAAGATGGAAAAACCTCCCATGCTCATGGATTGGGAAAATTAACATTGTAAAAATGTCCATTTTACTGAAACTCTTGTATAGTTTTAACACAATTCCATACAAAATCCCCAAGAGTTTCTTCAAAGGCTTGGAGGTCTTTTTGAAACCAGGTCTAATTTTAGTCCCAGCTGTCCTGGAACTCACTATGTAGATCAGGCTGGCCTTTAACTCACAGAGATCCACCTGCCTCTGGCTCCCTAGTGCTAGGATCAAAGTTGTGCACCACCAGGCCCAACATACTTTTTTTTAAATAGTAGCAGCAGGTAATGTGGTATTATATTTACTAAAAAAGAAAAGAAAATTACTCAGTTTGCCTTACATATAAGGATTTGGTGCTAGGACCCACAAAGTGAGGGACACCAGAGCTCATGGATTCTGCTGTACACCATACAAGTTAAATCATCTTTTTCTCAGTCTTTTATAACCTTTTCGATGCACAAGTTTACTGTTTTGGTCAGTTCTTTTTCTCTCTCTTTTTTGTTCCTTTTGATTTATATTATTGCAAAATATGCATATATACACTCCACACATATATCAAAATTACAAAATCTGAAAATAAAGGTTAATTCCAAAATCCATTTAGAGATTCATATTTTAAGAGTAAAGTCACTTGTTTTCTTGATCAAAGCCAGTCTTTCTGGGGTAAGGTGAAATCTTAAAGGTTTCAATTTGCATTTCCTTAATTACTAGCACTGTTGAACACTTTTTAAGATGTTTCCCAGCCATCTTTACTTCTTCATTTGTAAAGTCTCTGTTCAGCTCTTTACTTCATCTTTTGATTGGGTCATTTGTTTTCTGCCTCCTTTGTTTTTTAAGTAATTTATATACTCTGGATATTAAACCTCTGGCAGATGTATCACTGGTGAAGGTTTACTCTCACTCTGTGGATTTTCTTTTCACTTCTTTGTTTCTTTTGCTATACAGAAGCTTTTGAGTTTAATGAGGTCACACTTTTCAATTGTTGATCTTATTTCCGGTGTAGCTGCTGTCTGACTTAGAAAGTCCTTTCCTACCCCTGTATCTTATAGGTTACTGCCAATGTTTTCTTCTATCATTTTCAGAGTTTCACGTTTCACACTGAGGTCTTTGATCCGTTTCGCGTTGATTTTTGTACAAGGTGAAAGGTAGGAGTTTAGTTTTATTCTTCTACAAGTGGTGTCCTGTTTTGCCAGCACCATTTGCTGAAGATACTCTTTCCTCCATTGAGTCTTCTTGCCTCCTTTGTCAAATATGAGGTGGCTGAAATTGTATAAGCTCAAGTTTGGATCTTCACTTTTATTCCATTGATCAATAGGTCTGTTTTTGTGCCAGAACCAGGATGTTTTTATGACTATAGCCCCTGTAATATAGTTTGAAGTCTGGTATAGTAATCCCCCCACTCCAGCATTGCTCTTTTTGCTCAGGGTTTCTTTGGTTATCTGGGGTCCTTTGTTTTACCATATATATTTTAGGATTTTTTTTTCTAAGTCTGTGAATAAAGTCCTGGCAATTTCAATTGGGATTACATTGAATCCGTATATTATGGTGATTTTTACTAATAAATATACAATTTATATTATATACATGTATATATACAAATATACAAAACTAGTAAATATACAATTTATTATATATATATGTATATATTACTAAAAATAAATGAAAATCAAACTACAGATCCCTCAGCGTATTTGTGTTTACCTGTTTATTATTTTTTTTTCCATCCACTAATATTTTAGCATTTATTGTCTTGGACATCAAACTTGGAAACTTCAATCTTAGGATTCAGACACTTTTCTCATTTTACAAATATGTTATAAAACTTTCAGATAGGTGGCATAGTGGGTAAAATCTCTTTCCACACAAGCCTAATGAGTTGAGTTTGAACCCAGATCCAGTGAAGGAAAGTAGGAAGTTAACTCCCCAGAAGTGTTTTCTAGCTCTCCAATTGTGCCCTGGCTTGCGTATGCTCACACTCATACATATATTATCACACACACAAACAAACAGGCACAGACACACAGACACACTCACATGCACACACATATGCACATGATTGCACATAAACTAATAATTAAAGAGTACAAAAGTATTTATAGAATAAGAAATTTAAGAGATTTTAGTATAAGAATTATTTTTTTAATTTGAAAAAAGTGCCAAGTTGTTATATAAAAATGAAGCAAAACAAACTAAACTATGGTATTTTCTGTACAAACAAACTGAGTTAAGCTGAATGTCATTTTGACATTCAGAAAATTGATGAGCCATGAGAGCAGTTAGACCTGAATGCTAAGTATGAAATCACCGCTAGTTGTTTCACATCTGAGCTTTAATTTTTCCATCTATAAAAATAGAATTACATAAATTAACATTATGAAGAAGTTCTTATGAAGAAGTTCTTATTATATTACCTTCATACAGTTAATGTTAATGTTAAAACTTTCTATTCACACAATCAACGTTCATTTATATATTGTCCAAGTACTTGGATGTTCCACAATGAAATGTAAGCTGCCACATATTCAAGTATAATGTTCCAACTTCCAAATCGTTATTAAACACAGATGTATAAACATAAAGGTAAAGATGAGTTCTCATAGCAATCACAGTTTATTTTCTTCTACTTCATCATGTTTAAATTGAAAATAATAATGTATTATTAATATAAAATCTTAAAATTATTTTTCTCAGATTATATAAATCGCAGCCTATTTTAGAGAATAAGGAAGTTTATCAAATGTATTGACATTGATTTTTTGTTGTTGTTGGTCTTTTCGAGACAGGGTCTCCCTGTAGCCCCAGGCTGTCCTGGAACTCACTCTGTAGACCAGGCTGGCCTTGAATCTACATAATGTTATAATTTTATAGGACTGACAGTGTTAATTTGTTTTTATGCCAGTATATTTGTTACTTGTCTTGCTGATGTGACCAAATAATTGACGAAAACAAGTAAAGAAAAGGAGGATTTATTTTCACTCACATACGGTTCAGAATAGTCCATTGATACAGGGAGGCCACAGTAGGAGGAGCTTAAGGCAAACTGGTCACTTTGCATCTGCAGTCAGGAAGCAGATGCAGATGGATTCCTGTGCTTACTGGTCCAACGTTGCACCTGCAGTCAGGAAGCAGATGGATTCCTGTGCTTACTGGTCACGTTGCACCTGCAGTCAGGAAGCAGATGGATTCCTGTGCTTACTGGTCACGTTGCATCCGCAGTCAAGAAGCAGATGGATTCCTGTGCTTACTAGTCACGTTGCATCCGCAGTCAGGAAGCAGATAGATTCCTGTGCTTACTGGTCACGTTGCTTCCGCAGTCAGGAAGCAGATGGATTCCTGTGCTTACTGGTCATGTTGCATCTGAAGTCAAGGAGCAGATGGATTCTTGTGCTCACTCTTTCTCCATTTTTATTCAGTCCAGGGTGTCAGCCCCTGAAATTGTGTCACTCATATCAAAGATTCTTCCCATCTAATCAAGAGAATCCCTTACAAATTTGCCAGAAGTATTTTTATTTCCCCCGATGCTATAAGTTCCCATTAACTTTAAGATAAGATCAAGATTAAGCATTACAACATTACAGTCAACATTACCTCAAACACGAGAGCAAACTATTGCACTGAAAAATAATAACTTCATAGTCACTATGCAATATAAAGTACTCAGGTTCATTGGAATCTTCTGAGAACACTAACTTGAATGTGATCTGTTGCTGACTGAAGCATAATTATAATACCATGACTATACTTGGCTCCAGTTGGTACTGTGTGTATTCCTGCAACTGTTCCATGTGCATAATATAAATTTCCATTTTAATTCTTCCTGCAGTCTCAACAATTTTTTTTAAAAATTTTTTTTATTATTTAATTTTATTTATTTCTGTATGTGTATGAATGTACTGTCTGCATGCAGGTCTGTGCACCCGTGTCGTGCAATGCCGCGGAGGTCAGAAGAGGGTCTCAGATTCCCCTGGAACTGGAGTTCTCCTGGAATTGGAGTTTCAGACGGTTTTTGGCCGCCATGTGGGTGCTGGGGATCGAACCCGGGTCCTCTGCAAGAGCGGTCGGCGCTCTTAACCGCTAGGCCATCTCTCCAGCCCAGTCTCAACAATTTTTAAGATTGATAAAACATCAACAAAAGAGACCAGATTGGCTTTCACTTCTCTTCAATGAAAATGACAGATTTTTACCAGCTCCCTCTCCCACATGTTGATTTAACAGGGGCATAGTTTCTAGAAGCTGGTTTCCTTCCCCAGAAACTATCACTTAGATAAAGAATATGAAGAACCAAAGAATGTAATTCACTAGATTAATAGAGATGGCTTATTTAAAGAGAAGCATTAAAAAATAAAACCCTTCACCCTGGTCCTTAAATAATAGAAAAATAGATTTTTACCTTTTTTTCTAAATAAATTTTTGACATGAACTATTTGAAATGTCTTGAAATGTGGTTTGTGTAAAAGTTAAATGAAACTCAGAACCTGTAAACTATTGGGCTAAGAAATCATGAGAGATAAGGTTATGGCATTTCTAACTAGAAATGAACATTCAATCCTGTGCAGTTCTGTATTCTTTTTCTCACCACATGCTGAAACTACCAGCATAATCTCACTCCTTTCCTGTAAATGAGGACTTGTGCACATGTCAGAAAGTAGGAAAGCTTAAGTGTCAGACATGCTGGAGAAAAGACGGTGAAATAAAATTCATTCCTTGGAGCTAGAAGTTTCCTTCTGGGACATTCATATTGTCCTTAAGTGTACTAGAAGAAGACTTAGTTTTGGTTAAATTCGTATCCCAGATCATGTAGAATAGAAAGTCTCCATGGACTCCCATCAGTTTGTGTACAAAGGGAATGGCTGAAAGGAGAGGTCAATAGAAAGAAGATGAAGACATGTAGTTGGGTAAGAGGATTATGTCATATGTCATCTTCCTGGATCAAAGAAATTTTGGGTGGGAGGCACTCAAAAAGGAACTTCCATCTTGAAGGAACTCAAGAGAGCCCATGAGAAAAAGGAAAGGCTTACACTAGCTTATAGCTCAGGGACCCAAGTGCATGGAACTTTGCATCTGGTCTATCCTGTTATATATGCCTTCCCTGCTGCACATTTTAACACTCTAGATGGAAGAAAGAAGTGAGAATAGTTTAATACTATGTTCAGAATTTACTGGCATTCTAGTTTACTTCAGGCATCTTAATTGCAGAAATGAATTACTTTTAGTGACTAAATGTAATGAGGAAACTTTTTCAATTATCTTACAATGGCCAGAGTAATTATGGGCCTTCCCTGATTTTTCAGTTGAGGAACATGGATAGATTACCTCTACTGAATAAACTTGTACTCACAAGTTAAGCAATGTAGTTGGCCTACATATAGCCTCACATTATTATTTCAGTATTTTAATCCAATTTGTAATAATTTAAATTGGACTAACAATAGTTTCTTTGAGTATCTGTATGGTTGTAGATGACTGACTGAACTTCTCTGTAACTTAATTCATTTTGATGTCTAATAATAAAATATTTTAAGGAAGAAGAAAGAAAGAAAATACAATAACACTTAAAAGCTCTAGGGAAGGGCTGGAGAGATGGCTTAGTGGTTAGGAGCATTGACTGGTCTTGCAGAATCAGGTTAGATTCCCAGCACCCAAATAATGGCCAACAACTATTCATAACTCCAGTTCTAGGGCATCCAATGCCCATTTATGACCTTTGCGAACATAGCATGATACAGGTGCATTTACATACATGCAGGCAATACACACATACACACAAAATAAAAATAACTGGGGCTGGAGAGATAGCCTAGCGGTTAAGAGCACCGACGCTCTTGCAGAGGACCCGGGTTCGATCCCCAGCACCCACATGGCGGCTAAGAACCGTCTGTAACTCCAATTCCAGGAGAANGACTCCCAGGGAGTAAGAAGTCATAAATGACATGTTCTGGATATTACAAATGTCACTTTCTCAGGGAAGAAAATCAGTCATGGTGACTGCAGCTCTGCATTATTTCAAAGCATTCAGAAACCACATTTAAATGATGTGATTATCACAGTAGAGTATGCTTTACTAGTGTTAAGGTATATATCTTTATAAGATACAGGGTTTATTATGAACTTATCTTTGTTTTCAAACAAGACAGAAGGGCAAGTCAGGATACCTGGATGAAACAGTGTATAAAAATAATGGAGTACAGTAAGGAAAGATTTTCTTCCAGTGGGTAGATTTGAAATAAATTTACCAAAGAAACAAAGGATGACTTTGCATAAAACCAAAGAAGCTAGTAAATCGTCACAGAAACTATTCCAGGAGAACTCCAGTTCCAGGGGAATCTGAGACCCTCTTCTGACCTCCGCGGCATTGCACGACAAGGGTGCACAGACCTGCATGCAAACAATACATTCATACACATACAAAAATAAATAAAAAAAAATAAAAAAAAACAAAATAAAAATAACAAATCAATAAGCTTCATGGAGCAATAACTACATGATAGTCTACATAAATATCTCCCCTAAGACCAAACCTCATAACATACTATGGCTCTCCAATCTGTTAAAGCATCTTTGAGTTCAGAGAACAATCAAACCATTGGCTTCATCAAAACATTAAAATTATACTATGTCTTCTTTAATATACACTTTAAAGAATGAAATGTACAGTTAAATAATTGCAACTATAGTGAAAACTTTGTGTACCTTTTGATAATATCTTCCTTAGTCTTCTATGATTGTGTTCTTATAATTCTTGTACATATTTATGACAGTACTAAAGCTAATTTTAACACTCTAGTTGGAAGAAAGAAGTGAGAACAGTTTAATACTATGCTCAGAATTACTGGCATTCTAGTTTACTTCAAGCATCTTAATTGCAGAAAGAAGACTAATATATTGTCTTCATAATAGTCTTAAAATTTTGTATGTGTAAGACCCGAAGTGTGTGTCCTTATGAAGGATAAGATCTTATTTGGGTAAGAATTCCATTTGTGCAGATGCAGGTATATCAAGGGCATCAATCCTGATATCCTAGCCAGAATCTCTTAGTTCCAGTTCTGCCAAGCAGATTGTTGGAATAATAAGCAGTCTGGATATGAGCATCCAATATAATCTGGAGTATTCTGCCATGAAAAATATGTCCTGGATTTATTATTTTTGTCTTTCCTGTCCTCTGATGGTTATGTATGACATTATCTTATATAGTCAATCCTATTGCCATTGAGATCCTATCTTTCACCCATTGCTTAAAATTGGTGACTGATGACACTATGCCTTTTACTTCATTCCTGCAATATAACAGTAATGTTTAGTTTGACAACAATTGGGTTCCATGATATTTATAGCTATTACTGAACCCTCTGCAAGTGCCAAAATCCAAAGCAATTTCACCATCATTTTCCTCCACTATGGAATCATTTTAGTTTTCTCTGGCTTAGAATTTAATGTTTGTACTGCCAGAGGATGCTGGAAATGTCAGTCCTGTGTACAATTGCTGTCAGTGATATATTCTTTTTGCCAGCTCACTGAAGTCAGTGAGATAGGCAGATCCACAATCGCATTATTGATAGTACTTCACAGGACAAGCACTAGAAACACCTATGGTATGGTAGATAAAAGGAAACAGATACGGGATCAGGTATTTTCCTACAGGGTATTTATGTGTGAAGAACCTTGAAATATCACCTCTAAAAGAAAATGAATAAGAGTGAAAAGAAGTTAACTTCTAATGTACATCAGCGGCTCAGGATTGCATGGGAGCTCTGATACTAGAATGGTTTTCAGTGATCCCACACCAAGGCAAAAAGTTAAGCTTCTGTTCCATTATGTTGACAGTATTGGATGTGGGCTTCCTAATAGGAGTCCAAGGGCATCACCACAAGGCTACCATGTCCTTCTGCTGATTGAAGTTAATTCTCCTGCCAGCCTTCAGCAACCAACTTCACTGTGTCTAGGAGAATGACTGCTAAGGTTACTGAAAAATTTTACTAAATTCCTTTCAAATAATAAGCCTCTTATGATGTAGGTGTGACCATTTTCTGACAGATGAATAATGTGCAACCATCTTAAGTAACTTGTTCAAGTATATGTGTAGGAGGAAACATGGTGTGTAGGCTTTGACCACATGCTGTATGGTTACCCAGATTTCTAGGTAACACACCATTAATCATGTTCTTCAAATTATTATACTACATTGTAAGTATTACCCGGGATAATTATCTTGTGCTTGAGTATGCTAGAAGGTGAATGCCATATATATAGATGTGGATGGGGAACAACAATAGGTGTGGGCAGAAATAGCAGTAAGAGGCCGTGAGAGTCATCGTTTATATATTTCATTCCATCTGAGTTTTTCCTTGGCCTTTCCATTTGAAAAATACAAAATCACCCATATATAAATTTGAAATGAAAAGGCAATAATTATTAAAAATTCAATGTATAGTTACAGAAGTTGCTGGTAAATCACATTTTTTATTATCTAAAAAGTTAAGAAAAATATTTTAAGGAAAAGTAATTTTCCTATTCCAAGTCAGTAAATGATACATTAGTATTGGAAAAAAAAAGACTACTGTAGATATAACTCTTAGTGAGACAGGCAAATAAAGGGAGTAGCTTAGCAACATGGCACTATACTTAGTATAGAGTATGCACAAATCTCTCTCCGAACAATGCACTCAGCAACCTGTTACCAGCATAGCAATGGTGTCTGCATTGAACTGCATGAACAACCCTCTTTAAATAGTGTGGGTAACCTTCTCTTTCCCTTAGCAACCACCAAACATAGTTGTCTGTATTCCATTATACATCATGTCTGCAGATGAAAGTAAGGAAACCAGTCTGACCTAGTCTGGCTTGGGCAATGTTCAAGATAGAGAATTCAAATCATACCCACTAGCAACTGAACCTCTTCTGCTCTTGAACTGCATAAAAGGAACATTACATCCCTTCTCTCATAGGGTCTAATGCCAATCTTAAGTATATATGCAGTTTGTGCTATCACTTTGCTTTGAGTAGTTACTTTGTTAATTTTTCAAATCTGCGTGACTCAATACTTTGAGTAAGTGTCTAAGAACCTGGAAATTCCCAGCCCACATCCCTAAAAGTGTAGAAAATATAATTATAGAACTCAGTTATAATATGAAGGAGAACTATATGTGGTTTGTAAGTAAAGCAAAACATTCCATTTGAAAAATATATTTTGGTGTGGCTCATCATTGGAACTGGTACTGGCTGGCTGAGAAGTTTTAGCAACTCGCTTTGGAATAGATTGAAATATAACATTTATTTTCATTTTTAGCCAGTATGAAATTAATGGTAGAAATGGTAAATGTGAGTGAAAAAATACAAAGCCTAAAAGACCCACAAGTATACACCTTTGAAATATAGCAAACAAATCTATGTATTTTTCATACACAGATCCAACACTGGAATGTCCAAGTGACATTGGCTTTGAGATAAAAAAGAGAGAGTATCTTCTGAATTAAGGGGAATTCTATGACATATGGTTATATTTATCATATTACTATGTACATTTATAATTTTCAAAATTAAATATAAACATACTTATCTGTGGAATGTCATTGGTATAATTATTATTACTCATAGACAAGTGGAAAAAATCTTTCAGTCTAGACATGTATAGAAAATCACAATTAGCTCCTTAAAACTTTCAAGTTTGCTTATAGTGGTATATTCTGATTGCTGTATGTTATCATGATAAGTTTTGAATTTTTAGTCTCTGTATCTGTATAAGTTACTTTTATGTTGCTCTAATAAAGCATTGTGTCTAAGGTAACTTATAGAAGGAAGAGTCTATTTGGTTTAGGATTCCAAAGGGATTAGAGTCCATAATGGCTAGGGTGGGGTCATAGAGGCAGATGTGGCTGAACTAGAAATCCCATCTTCAAGCAGGCACAGAAAGCAGAGTGAAACTGGAAATCTGGCAAGGCTTAGGGACTCTCAAGGCCCACCTGGAGATGATATGTTTAACTACTTGGACCCTATGGGCACTATTCTCTTTCAAACAATGACAGAACATAATACAGCCTGTCCGTTAAATAAAAGATACATTTATGTACTTCTATGATGAAAATAAAGCTAACTAAACTGGACAATATTAGATAGTTCCTCAGTTGCACCAGCTGAATTTCTAGTAATAAATCATGAGATAACCCACTTATTTATGGGTTGGGATTTTGAACCTTGAAGGAAATGAATGTCTATGGGAAGTTATCATCAATTTAGTTTTTTCTTATAAAGTGGAAGAAATTTGAGGATATGTTAAGGTCATTGTGAAGCATCAAGCAAAGTGTAAGCATCTTTAAATTTGGGAGTCAGAGAGAAAATCCAACTTCAGAAAAATTTTGGAAAGAGGTGGCAGAGCCATTCATGAAAGATTCACAGCTTCACAAAGTTCCATTGACCTCACTCGACTGGTTGAAGTCTGCTCTCCAGCTGACCTTGGTTTTGAATAATTCTTTTTATCATATCAAATCTTATTTTTCTGGCCTGGTTGACTTTTGGCTTTCTAGCAATTAGGGAGCCTGCTTCTGCTTCAAGTAGTGGAACTGACACTTCTGCCTTTTCTAGAAATGAGTACTTTGTGAGAAATAATGGCACTCTATACACAACTTAAAATATGATACAGTAGCAATTAAGAACTCTACAGAAGCTGTGTCATGCACAGAATGCCCAAGTAAAGAAAGGAATTTTGATTTCATGGTCAGGTTTAGACTAAAGAGATGATTGTAGGGCAAAGTGATACCAAGTCCAGTGAGGCCATGGATTCTAGTGATCTGACTCAAAGATTAATAGCCCTTCGAAAATCACCTTAGCAGAAAGTGTGAAAAACAGAAACTGAGGAAAACAGAAACTAAGGAAAACAGAAACTTAAGAAAACAATGACCAGAATAAAAACAAGGTATGAATCAAAGCTACATGAGCCACGAAATGGCTTATAGGTAAAGTGAACAAGGAACTAAAGTAAGAAAAATAAATTTCTCTATGGTTAAAGCTTTAAAGCTCATTTTTTACACTGACTAGCACCTATGTAATCGCAAGGCATAAAGAATGGAATCCTCAATGTTAAAAGTTAATATTAACTTTGCTTTGCTGCAAAACTGTTAAATTGCTTAGCTGAGTGTCTGTACTATTATTGTTTTACTTTCTTTGACGTCTCAACTAAATGATTGTCTCAATATTGATTGTTTTACTGTTTTTGATGTTAAGAATGATTTCAGGTGTGAATTTTCTGAAAAGTATTTACGAGGAAGTTTCATCATTATCTTAGGCTTGCATAACCTGTATTAGTTTTAGGTTATATAAAAATAAACATCGCGGGGCTGGAGAGATGGCCTAGTGGTTAAGAGTGCCAACCGCACTTACAGAGGGACCCGGATTCGATCCCCAGCACCCACATGGCAGCTGAGAGCAGTCTTTGACTCCAGTCCCAGGGGAATCCGACGCCCTCTTCTGACCTCCGCGGCATTGCACGACACGGGTGCACAGACTTACATGCAGAGAGTACACTCATACACATAAAAAATAGATAAAATAAAAAAAAAATAAACATTGGGATCTGAGGAACAGAGAAGAAAAGAGAGAATCGGCAGAGTGGCAAACCCGAAAGGCCCTCTGCACAGATCAGAGACGGCGAATGGATGCTCTCTGTAATCCTTAGGCTAAGAAATCAGCAGAGTGGCAAACCCGAGAGGTCCTCTGCACAGGTGCAGGGAAGACAGATGCTCCTCAGTTCGCAAAAAGAAAAGAGATTCTTGTGTCTTATTTGATTAATTACTTCGCCGCCTTTGTGACCACTCACTTCAGGAACTGAACCTGCTGGAGCTGGACTCCTGCATAAAGGAAATAGCACAGAACACTTTATGAAGAGTAGTGACATTATAGACAAGAAAAGCAAAAGGATTGGCTGGCTGTGTGTTACAGACATAAAGATGTGGACCTTTCCCTAGGATGTTTATATTTTTAGTTAGATACAAATAAGAGAGTGTCCTGGGATCCACAGCAGAAAGAAAACTGTTCGAAGTTGTATGTGGTCAATTTTTCAAATTAGGTAATGATCACTAGGTGAACCAGCAGAACGAAGGCCCAGATGAAGGCAATTTCTGTAAAGATATATTTGTAAAGGTGTCAATTGTTATATGATTTACCTGCAGATAGGAGCAGGCCAGGCAGGCTCTAGGAATGAAAATAGTTTGACTTTAACAGTAATCATTTTTATAAAAAGTGCCCCCCACACACCCTTTAACAGATTTGAGAAGAGCTGCAGTAAAAGTGGGAATGTAGAACATGGATGATCCTTGATGAGATACAAGATAGCTAAGCATCCAGGTGACGAAACAGCACAGTCTAGAGCACCCTACCCAATAAAAAACCACATAAGTAGAAAATTAAAGTGCCAATCCAGCTTTCAGAGAAAGAGTCAACTCTGAACTCCTAGGCTGCTGCATTTTGTCTGTGGTTC
The DNA here is from genome assembly GCA_009823505.1 of Rhizomys pruinosus. Taxonomy (NCBI): domain Eukaryota; kingdom Metazoa; phylum Chordata; class Mammalia; order Rodentia; family Spalacidae; genus Rhizomys; species Rhizomys pruinosus. Next base: position 839,121 of record VZQC01015677.1, read on the forward strand.
AAGTCAGGGACATGAACATAAAAGGTTCATCACTGCTCTCACTGAGGAAACCTCAAAGAACACAAAACCTTCTAGATAGAGAAAAGGAAGTAGAGGGAGGAAAGGAGAAAGAATGTATAGCAGAAAAGTCCTAAATACTAAATCGAAAGGGAAAAACAAAGTATCTTTAGGTCTCTTCAACCTTTTCCATAAGATCTTCTTTATAAAATTTCTATGATTTTAGATTTAATTTTATTTTCAGTTATGATTATATGTGTGTGGCTGTATGTGGATATATGCACTTGAGTGCAGGTACTTGTGGAGACCGGAAGAGGACATTAAATCCCTTGGAGCTGGAGATACAGTTGGTTGTGGTCTTCCTGGCATAGGTCCTGGGAACTAAACTCTGGTTTTCTGCAAATGCTCTTAACCACTGAGCCTTGTGTCCAGCCCCAAGGTTTTCCATAAATGAAAATCTGCATGCCATGTCCCAAATAAAGAGAGACCTGGACTGGGAATATAGCTGCATAGAAGAGCTTGGTTAGGTGGCAGGCAGCCATGAATAATGGACTGCAACTTCTTTAGTATACTGCAACAGTTTGATCCGGGAAACAAACGTGGTGTGATGAAGACATTTTCCCCCCAGAGGCCCACCAGGCAAACACTTTGTAACTACCTAAAGTCAAGTATTGAAATAGAACAACATATAACAATTCATCAAAGCCCAATGGCTTCTCTCCCTCTCTTATCAGGGACTCTGACCCTGACATGGTTCTAGGCTGCAGCCATCCTCCATGATCCCTTCAATCTTGCATTTCTCATGCTTTAAAAGTCAATACCAGGTGAACAACTTTTACACATTGCTAAATTCCAGGCAGCAGTCTTTTTCTGCTGGAGAGAGATATAAAAAGGGCAGAGCACAGTTCTGTGGCAAGTTATTGACAATAATTATTTTATAATGAGAAAATCGGATAGCTAATTAATGCCAGTTTCTAGACATCTGAGGGTTTGTTATGAAAATGTATCTCTGTCCCTCTCAGAGAGCTAGAGTCACTTATTTTGAGTTGGGCACATAGGTTTCCATTGTAAAGAGATATGCCAGCAACTCTGATGCTAGTAGTTTTAGAGAATCTTCCTGATGTAAGCCTGGTGGCAAACATGGACTGAAGGAAAGATGGTCCATTTGAAGGTCACTGCACGTAGGACAGACACAAACTGATAAAAACTAAAGGAAATGAAAGAAGATTCTCAACAAGAATGAAGAGAAAAAGGGGTTGGGGAGATGACTGCTGACAACATTAATAATAGTAGCTATATTTGCTTATTGTTTTTCTATTTTCTAAGTCAATAAATCAGGATAACAAACAATTCCAGTGGCATCCTCTAGGTGGTTTATCTATAACCTACTTTACAAAATAGTCCATTAAGCCTGATGGCTTTGTTAGCTGGTCTAATTTCCATGGTCCGTCAGTTCAGTTGGACACTCCACTTTGCCTGATACACTTTTTGTTTGTTCCATGTTCCCCTGCCTCTGAGTCACCACTCAGTGCTTTTGACTTCCTTCTTTACATACTTCCAAAACAATTCTCTTAGAGCAGAAATAGAGATTGTATCCTGGTTGCCTTTCTTTTGCTATGATTAAAAAAAAAAAAACAAAAAAAACATTGAGCAAAAACAACTTGGGGAAGAAATTTGATGTACACAATCCCTCATTAGGGGGTCAGGGCAAGAACTCAAGCAGGAACTAAGTCAGAAAACATGGGAAAATGATGCTTATTGGTTCACTCTCTGGATGGCTGATAGGCTTCTTCCATAGCACTTTATACATTCATAGAGACAAGACCAACCACGGTGTGCCCCACATGCATGCTCACAGTCCAGTATGACTTGGGCCATGTCAATTTTACAGTTAAAGCTAACTAGGACAGAATTTTGTTTTCCTTTTCCTTTCTTGAATCTTTCATGCTGAAATAATACTCTTTTAACTTTTGTTAAGTCTTCCATATCTCCCAGTAACATTGACTCTTAAAACCTTTCCTGATACCATGTTTGAGTTGACTATATTAAAACAAACCAGAAAATAAACATTGGGATAAAATAAGTTCTCTCACTAACTGAAGTTTAATTCTTCCTCTCACTTCCTTCTCTTCAGTGCTATGGATTCAACCCAAGGGCTTATATATGCAAAGTACTGAGTACTGTTGAGTTACACTTCCAGCTTTCAGTTACGATTTTCTTTTTTTTTTTTAAGCTTTTTTTAAATTTTATTTTATTATGTGTATAAATGTACTGTCTGCATGTATGTCTGTGCACCCATGTCATGCAATGTCATGGAGATCAGAAGAGGGGGTTAGATTCCCCTGGAACTGGAGTTAAAGACAGTTCTCAGCCGCCATGTGGGTGCTGGAGATTGAACCTGGGTCCTCTGCAAGAGCAGTCGGCACTCTTAACCTCTAGGCCATCTCTCCAGCCCCTACAGTTTTCATAGTATTTGTTCACTTATCATTTCAAAAATTGCATTCAAATTTATTTATTTTAAGCTTTTCTAACTTTAGTATTTATGATAAAAGGTACTATTTACAAATTGTGAATACTTTTTTTTATTTCACAGAGAATGTGTTGCCTTTTTAATTATCAGTGGATACTTATATTATATTGATTTTTGAGTGTTTTAAGCAGGAAAACCAAGGCATTTATTTCAGACTACCTGTTCATACACTAGTTTTTTTCCTCTCAGTCATTCTTGGTGCATCAGTCTTAAACTGGAATTTTTTAAGAGAAAGAAAATGAATTAACTGGTGACACAAGATGCCCCTTGGAATAAATCTTTATCTCAGCCTAAGGGTTTTGTTCCATGCTCCTGTAGTAGATCCGTAGCTCACAAATTGAATCTCAGAGTTCTCTAACTTCAGAAAACACAATCAATTCTCTGCCTTGATAGAGAGGAAATGTTTTAAAAATATTATTTATGTCTTCTCAAACAAAAGTGTTATTATTGGCCCACTCATGTTAATTATACTTGTTTTTAGTTATTTTTTATAATATGAAAAGAATTTATATCAGTTCAGAAAATGGTTCTCATTAAACTCTCTTGATCAACGAAATGAATAATTGCAAGGATCAATAATTTTGCATGGAACCAAACATAGGTAAATTGATTTTTTTTTTAATTTTTTTTATTATTTTTTTTATTTATTTCGGTATGTGTATGAATGTACTGTCTGCATGCAGGTGTGTGCACCTGTGTCGTGCAATGCCGCGGAGGTCAGAAGAGGGTGTTGGATTCCCCTGGAACTGCAGTTCTCCTGGAATTGGAGTTTCAGACGGCTCTCAGCCGCCATGTGGTTGCTGGGGATCAAACCCAGGTCCTCTGTAAGAGCGGTCGGCGCTCTTAACTGCTAGGCCATCTCTCCAGCCCCCAGTAAATTGATTTTTAGAAATGAAACCAAAATAACCTTTGGTTTTATTTAACCAGTGCATTAGCTTTAATGAAATTACTCATGATTTATTCTTTATGAAATCAATTTCCTGAATGTATTTTAGGACATTATAAAATTATTAAATCTGTGATTCTAAAATTATAATTTTATTTAATTTCTTGGAACTTGGTAATGTATTTGAAGTTCAAAAATATTGTTAAATTTTGTTTGGATTATTGTTCAGGAATTTATTAAAATATATCTTTCCATAAATATGATTCCAAATAATTTACTTTTGAATAAGTAAAATAATGATTGTTGACTATAAAAAGAATGGTGTTTTCAAGTGAGATCCAGAGACTGAAATTTTATAAATATTTGTTGTTATTTCATTACATTAATTTGCCTCTCTCTCTCTCTCTCTCTCTCTCTCTCTCTCTCGTTTTTTTTTTTTTTTTTTTTTTTTTTTTGTCTTTTCGAGACAAGGTCTCTCTGTAGCCCCAAGCTGTCCTGGAACTCACTCTGTAGACCAGGCTGGCTTTGAACTCACAAAGATCCACCTGCCTCTGCCTCCCAAGTGCTAGGATTTTAAAGGCGTGTGCCACCAGAGTCTTTAGTTATATAGACAGTTGAGAACATTCTAGATTGGGAGATTCAATTTCTTATAGGAATTTCAAGAGAGAGCTAAATTGAACCTGTAATGCTTCCTAATGCTGCCTTAGAAAGGAATGAAAGCACTAAGGCAGATGCCTTTGGGTTAGCTATGGATGTAGCCATAAAGGTGACTAGGCCATGCTGCAACACAAAGAACCATGTCATAACTTTCTATCAGCAAGAAGCCAGTTATTTTGTGAGATATTGCCTTGAATATCCACAAATGGAAATCTGTTTAAAGCTGGACATTGTTGGCACATGCCTGTAATCGGGAACATTGGGGAGGCAGAGGCAGATGGATCTCTGAGAGTGAGATCCAGGCAAACTGTGACAAAAGGGAGACCCTATCTCAAAAAGACCAAAAAAAAACAAACAAACAAACAAAAAAAGAAAATCTGTTTAAAATGGTTTTGAGATAAAATTTCTGCGAAACAGTGCTGATACAACAGTGGCAGATGGAATTCTGAGAATATTTATCTAAGACTCCTGAAAGACTCAGTAGAGTTTATAAGAAATTGTCAATCCAATTTGGTTATGTTTACGTTGTAACAAAAAGCACAGCTGACTTGGATTCAGAACAAGGCATTTTTAAAACCAGTCTGAGCCTTTCAAACAGAAGTAATGGGAAAAAATGAATTCATTTTCACATGGCCAGTGTATCAAGTGGCCCAAGAATGCAACATGGAATAACAATGTCATATCCCTACGAATGAATTGAGAGAAGGGATATCTTAGAAAGTGTTCTGGTCACTAATGGTGGACATACAGGATTACCTCAAGTAGTCTCTACTATTTTTTTCCACTTTATATATTTTTTCCATGCCCAGCTATGTCTCTTCCTTAGTAGATACCAGAGGGGATATTTTTACAAAATTACTATGATAAATAAATAACTTAAAAGGTCTTATTTATTTTTTTTCAAATTCCTTGTCAACTGGGTAAGTAACAAAGGAAGAAAGGCAACTGAGTTAATTTCCATATACTTGATATCGCAGCATGTTGATTTTAAAAAAATTCTAGTAAATATAACAATTGTTTATTTTCCTGGGAAAATAATTGTTTAGAGAAGTCTGAGATCAGATGAAAACATGGGCGCCACCATGCCCAGCTTAATTTGCCTATCTCTAATTGCAGTCACTCTCTACATCACTGAACCTAAGATTCATGAGTCACGGGTGAAAAGGATCAAATCTTCTCTGATGTGGAACTCAGAGGTATTATTTTAGCATGCATTATTTTAAACAAGTTAAAGTTGTTATTCACACTGTGCCTTTAAAAAATTTAAATGCAAGCACACAAATAAAACATATTCTCCACAGGAAAAGTATGAGTACTAAGCTTAAATGATGGCCTCTTTCCATTCATCTGGCAACCTAATAGATCAGTGATATTATACCTGCATATTTTCTTCCTTTCCCTTGCTATTTAGATAGTACACTGAGAGTCACACTATTTGTCACCTTTCATTTAAAAACTATTTCATTTATTACTTTTATTTTAGGTGTATGAGTGTTTTGCTTGTATGAATGTAAGTGCACCATGTGTGTGCAAAGCCTTCATAGACCAGAAGAGGGTGACAAATCCCCTGGAACTGGAGTTACCACAGGTTATTAGCCACTGTGTGGGTGCTAGGAACCAAACATGGGCCCTCTAGAAGAATAGGAAACGTTATCAACTGCTCAGCCATCTCTCCAGCCCCTGCCAGCTTTCTTTTAGGGAGCAACTGTCCAGAAATAGCAGATTGCAGAAGTAAAGCATAGGTCAGCTTTAGATTGAGGAACCAGTGTGTAATATCCTGGTTAGAATACATAAGATCCTAGGGCACATACTGTGAACATTCAAAACCATCAATTGCTTTTCCTAGGTAAGTGCAATCTGTTATGTATACATATGTTCTCATTTGAGAGAGGATAAAACAATCTTGATCAGGTTATTCTACTTAAATTTAAACTCAAATTTGAAAACTCATCAGAATTTCATTAAGTTGTGTTTTTTTTTGTTTTTATGTTAATAAAGATATTTTTTATCCTTAGACTGTAAAGTATACTTTTTGCTTACTTGATAATACCTTGAAAATGCAAATATCTAGCTGTTGTTATCTGGAGTGCTTTGAATAAATAATTTTGAGAAATATATATATATATATATTGTATATATGTATATATATATACATATATACAAAATTTTGTATATACATATATACAAAATATATATATATATACATATATACATACTGTGTGAGCATTTAAAGTAATAAGACATAGTAGGTCATCAAAATTAGACTGAAATATCTTTGAAATTTTATGAAGTTTATGTAGAAACAGGATTTTACATTGAACAAGGAAACACTCCAAGAGTAATGGGAATTGTCAACTTAATTAGTTATTAAGACTTAGAAAACTCATTTCAACTTTCTGATTCTCATCTTGTCTATGCCATTGATACTATTTCACTCAGTATTAAGAAATATATATATATATAGTACAATGACATCAATTCTATTGTGATTCTAAGCTAGTAGCATGATTATTAGTTGATATCATTTTTAACATTTTATTTGTATTTCACTGTCCGACAACTGAATACAACCTAAGCGTACTTCTGTTGAGACCATTTTACATTCAATTCCAGAATAGATTCTTCTTGATTCAGTCTCATAATTGAGGAATGAGCAAAATACTTTTCATCTGGACAGAAGTATAACTTATATATACAGTACTTATATTAATATAACTTTAAGATATTTTCGGAAATAATATTATGAAGTTAAATTTTATTTTATTCAGAATTGTGGTACATGTTCCAATATTTCCCTACACAGTAGCGGTAACAATGTGTCTACTTTCTATTCATGTATGAATATGCCTTTCAAATTAGTATGCTGTCAAAATGGTCAATATTTACAAATGTGTTAGTGAAAAATGGTACCTCAATGTACTGGTTTATTATATTATGAGAGTAATTTAAATTGAAACTAATTTTTTTTAAATTAGTTTTTATTGATGCTTTGTGCATTTCATACATTTTTCCAATTCAGTTCAGGCTTATTTCCCTTTCCCTCCCCCCACACCCCCACCCCATCCCAGATCATGCATTCTGCCATAACTGTCCTGCATCTTTCTCTCAGTTTTTTTTTCTTTTTTAGCTATAAGTGATAATCCATGAGTACAAGCATCCTTCATGCAAAACCTATCTGCAGGCTGTTGTGCCCAAACACCTACAGCCCCACCATCCAGTGGGGGGTGACAGGGTGTTTGTTCAATCAAGTTGATCAAATGAGTGTCCAGACTACATTGCTGTAGTTTCACCATTCACCCCAATCGCAGCCCTTACATTCTACCACGCCCCCTCTTCCGCAGGTTGTTCCCTAGGCTTAGAAAAGGGGCACAGGTGGATGAGAGGTAAAACAGTCCACTCTCTCTGGAGCTGTTGACTTGGACTCTGGTCAATTCTGGCTGTTTCCTTTCATGGGCTGACAGTTTGTCCAGGAATAACCTTTCGATCCTACTAATGAAGAACAAGCAATTAGATATATAAGGGATATTTAATTGACGTGAGCTCAGCAAGTACCCAGTTTCGCCTAGACACTGTCTACAGGACACATGGTGTTTTAGGACTTAGTAAAAGTAAAAGTAGGGCTGGAGAATTGAAACTAATTTTAATGTGTAGAATATTGCAGGATGGAAACAACTTTGATTCTACTTTAATAAGAACATGATATGTCTATTTGGTATTTTTTCATTGATTCAGTGATGTAAATTTTTTTAGAAACCTTGTATAAAGCATGCTACACAAATGAGTCTCCCCTAGTTCACATATCTTAATTTCCAATTGACTTCTGATTCTTTTCAAATTTTGTTTAAATAGAATTTGTATTTCTGCACTTTTCAATCTGTATCAATCATTTCTATTATGACTTATTGCTTTAGGTCATTTCCAGAAACGTTTTGCATAATTTTAAATTTAAAATATCTTGTGATTTCTTCTAGTGCTTTTAGCAATAAGCATTGCTTTAGTCTACAAACTAACCAAAGTCTTCTTTAGTCTAATATTGTATAATCTGAAGTATAAATATAAATGAATTGTTCCAAGTGCTTAGCCAGCTGTTGAAGCACTATTGAATTAAATTTTTTTTCTTTATTTCTTTGAATGGTGTCTTTATTACAGGCCATGTTATTACATGTCTTTGTGCCTTACTGAGATATTCCTTTAAGAATTATTAATCCGTTTATTAATGTGGCTATATGATGCTACTTCAATTATTAAAGAACATCGTTTACCATACTTAACAGGGAAAGACTACTGAAACTGAGCATGGTTATTAAATACCAAATTGCTGATGATTGCTGTCTTTCTGAACTTTGATGTTACTTTAATGTGTACCCATTTAACATATATCCATTCAGTTTTAAATTTTTTTTAGCTGGAAATACAGTTTTGTGGTTTTATGACTTTGTATTAGGTAAGTTTCTTTTTAAATTATTTTTAACTATAAAATTGTATATTCTCTACTAAATTGAAGATTCCTTTAGGTGAACCAACTGCATAAATCTGAAGTCCACTGTGTGATGCTCCAATAAATTTATTCATCTGTGTAACTGTTTGACTGAAATAAATATTTTTATCACTCCATAAAGTTGCCATTGTTAACTTCTAGTCCATGCCTATAATCCAGATCTATCTGTTCTTTATTTTCAATCATGAAAAATTACCCAGTCAGTGTGCGCGTGTGTGTGTGTGTGTGTGTGTGTGTGAGAGAGAGAGAGAGAGAGAGAGAGAGAGAGAGAGAGAGAGAGAGAAAACAAACCTGTCTACTCAAGTACACAGAGGTCAGAGAACAACCTCAGGTGTCATTCTTCAGGTGCAGTCCATCTTATTTTTGAGGCAGGGTCTCTTATTGGCTAGAAACCCACCAAGTAGACAAGACTGGCTAGACATCCAACCCCAGAGTACACCTATCTACCAACCTAGTGTTGGGAGTACATACCATTTCACCTAGCATTTTTTTTAATGTATGTCCTTAGGAATCAAACTCAGTTCTCAGGCTTACAAGCATTTAACTGACTAAGCTATCCCTCTGGCCAACTTTATTTAAAAATAATTCAAAGGGCTGGAGAGATGGCTCAGCTCTTTCAGAGGACCCCTGGTTTCATTCCCAGCACCCACGTGGCAGCTAACAGCTGTCTGTAATGCCAGATCCAGGGTGTCTGAAACCCTCGTTTCACTTACATGGGCACTGCATGACATGGGTACACTTACAGGCAATATACTTATATACATAAAATTAAAAAATTTAAAATAAAAATAATTTGAGATTTAAATATTTCAACATTTATATTGCTGAGCAATATTCTACATCGTGAATGTCACAATTGGCTTTTTGTCCTCTATATTTATAGACATTTTCAACATTTTGTGTCTATATCCTTTTGCTAATACTTTTGTACCCATGGCTTCTTTTTTTTTTTTTTTTTCATTTGCAAACAAAGGAGTGAAATTGCCAAATCATGGGCTAATCGAGGATGCCAACATGATAAAAAGCTGTTGCACAGTTTACCAAGGGGTTAGAAATTTTTATAATCTCTGCATTTCATGAGAGTTTCTGTTGATCTACTTTTCAATATTTATTCTTTTTTGTTTTTGTTTTTTTATTTAAAAATATTTTATTTTTTTGCATTTTTTAACAATAAGTAATAATTTATGAGTACAAGCATCCTTCATGTAAAACCAATTTGCAAGCAGTTGTGTCCAAAACCCCCATAGCCCAAGGGTCCCACCATCCAGATGGGGGGCTTGTATGTTCAATCAAGTTGCTGTAGCTTCACCATTCACCCCAATCACAGCCCTTACATTCTACCATGCCTCCTCTTCCGCAGATTGTTCCTTAGGCTTAGAAAAGGGGCACAGGTCGATGAGAAGCAAAACAGTCTACTTTCTCTGGAGTTGTCGTTTTGGACTCTGGTCAATTCTGGTTGTTTCCTTTCATGGGCTGACAGCTTGTCCAGGAATAACCTTTCAGTCCTACTAATGAAGCACAGACATTTAGATATATAGGTATTTAAACAGTACTAATTGTTATGGTAGGTTACTTTGGCATAGACACAGATATTTGGATGGTATGTTAATCTATGAATTACATTTTTTCCTGTAAAATGTGACAGGATCTTACTGTGGCTTATAACATCTCCTAACTACTAGAGGATGTAAGCTTGTGGCATCAGCCATGGGTTATTCCTCCAAGGAGAGAACTAATAGCCAATTAGATTTGGGATATATGGGCATATGGCTGCCACTGCTGCACAGTATTTCCAGGCAGGCAAGGTGTAGCTGGTGCTGATGGAGGAGACTTGCTTGACTCAAGGAGACCTATATTTGCTTTATTGGTTTAGTGGCCTTTGGTAACACTCTCTGGTATTCCAGAGACCAACTGTACACTTGCAAGTGCGGCCTCAATACATCTTTCCTATGCTCACATCAGGTCTTTGACAGCAGGGCCTTATTGCCTCTCTTCTTGCAGGTATCCCAGTTTACAGGCAAGAAGCCTTTACCTTTTGGGGGGGGCTTGGCTCCCCTGGCCAACATCTCCTTGGTAGAATAATCCATTGCTGATATCAGAGCTCTCCTGTGTTAATATATTTTGCTTAAGTGCACAGCTTAAGGAGACTTTAGTATTATATTTGGTTCTGAATAGAGAATAATCTTTTTCACAGTTCCTATGTCAATTAGTCAATTAAAGAAGGTGGTTTTACAGGTTTTATAAGAGATTACCTCTATGACAGTTGGCTCCAATTTACAGTTAGAAAACGACCTCCTCATCATCATCATATTCCTCCTTGTTCTATGAAGGAGAGGTAAGAAAATCTCTCCTATTAAAACTTTGCGGCACCTAGAAGGTAAGTTTCATTAGGAGTCATTATAAATAGTTGTTACAAGTAGGATCCACAGAGGGGTTTGACGCCTGTAGCAATCTGATGCTTTTCTTCCTTTCAATGTTCAGACAGGCCAACCTTCCTGCTGGTATATTCTACACAATGCAAAGCTGTGTCTTTTCTTTCTCAGCCGTTAAGATGGTGATGTTTTGACCTGTGGGAACTTACAAATCTTTTCCCATAGTTAGTTTTAAGATTTGAATTGCAAAGTTTTTGACAGAAAGGTTTCATATATATCTGTATCCCCCCTTTTTATTTTAGGTTTTTGTTTTTTGACCCATGAGTCTCAAAAAGGCATTTATAGTACATGTACCTATAGGCAGGAATCAAGGCGCAGATTTCATCAAATTCACCCAAGCTATTTTGGGTGACTATATGTTGTTAACTTGGGAAGCAAACTTAATTTCTTAAGTTAAATCATCCTACAGGTAAAAGAGAAAGCTACAATACGATACTGTACAACAGAAAAATTATAGAGAACATTTATATGTGCCAATCCCAAAGTTATTGTTATACAGATTATAAGTAAAACAAATATGGATGACAGCAATTTGTATTTCCAATTAACTAAGGTGTATTACCATTTTTATCAGAACCTTTAAACCAATGTTGTTTAATGTACACATAATTACTTTTGCTGAGTCCTAAAACACCATGTAACCTGTAGGCAGATTCTGAGCAAAATTGGATACTTGTTGAACTCATATCAATTAAGTATGCATTAATCGAATATACACCCTTGTCCCTCTCCCACCCCTCCCACCCCTCCTGATTCACCATTTCAGTCAATTTTCTGATGCAGAATTTCTGTTGTTGTGCTTTTAATATGCATCCCTCTGACAAGAAATATTTACAACTGGGTTATTGGCTCTAGCATCTGCAGATGAGGGATACCATTCGTCGTTTGTTTTTCTGGGACTGTGTTACTTCACTTAATATAATATCTAATAGCTCCATCCATTTACATGCAAAGTTCATGATGTTGTCTTTCTTTACTGCTGCATAGAACTCCATTGTGTACACATACCACATTTTCTCTGTCCACTCGTCAGTTGAGGGACATTTGGGTTGTTTCCAGCTTTTTGCTATTGTGAACAGAGCTGCAATAAATATAGTGGTGCATGTATTTCTGCAGTAAGATGAGTTTTGTGGGTATATACCCAGTAGTGGTGTGACTGGGTCAAATGGCAAGCTCCTTTTGAGTCTTCCAAGGGTTCTCCACACTGCTTTCCATAGTGGCTGTACAAGTTTACATTCCCACAAGCAATAGATGAGTGTTCCCCTTTCCTCGCAACCTCTCCAGCACTTGATATCATTTGTTTTCTTGATCCTGGACAGTCTTATCGGAGTGAGATGATATCTTAGAGTGGTCTTAATTTGTATTTCCCTAATTATTAGTGACGCTGAACTGTTTTTAAGATGTTTCTCAGCTATCTCTAATTCCTCCTCTGTGAAGTCTCTATTCATTTCTTTGCTCCATCTTTTGAGTGGTTCATTTGTTTTCTTTCTTCTTTGTTTTTTGAGTAGCTTGTATACTCTGAGAATTAATGCTTTGTCAGATGCATCTGCAGTGAAGGTTTCCTCTCACTCTATGGGCTTTCTCTTCACTTTCTTGACTGTTTCTTTTGATGCACAGAAGCTTTTGAGTTTCATGAGATCCCATTTGTCAATTGTCGATCTTATTTCTTGTGCAGCTGCTGTCTGATTTACGAAGTCTTTTCCTACGCCTATGTCTTGCAGTCTGCTGCCAAGTTTTTCTTCTATCACCTCCAGAGTTTTGGGTTTCACATTGAGGTCTTTGATCCATCTGGAATTGACTTTTGTACAGGATGAGAGGTAAGGGTTTAATTTCATTCTTCTACAGGTGGTGATCCAGTTTTGCCAACACCACTTACTGAAGCTGCTGTCTTTTCTCCATTGTGTCTTCTTGGCCCCCTTGTCAAATATGAGGTGGCTGAAATTGTATGTACTCAAGTTTGGATCTTCAGTTTTATTCCATTGGTCAACTGGTCTGTTTTTTGCCAGTACCAAGCTGTTTTTATGACTATAACCCTGTAGTATAGTTTGATGTCTGATATAGCTGTCCTCCCTGTATTGCTCTTTTCACTCAGGGTTGCTTTGGCTATTTAGGGTCTTTTGTTTTTCCAAATGAAATTGAGGATTTTTTTTTTCCAAACCTGTGAAGAAGCTCTAGGGGATTTTGATTGGTATTGCATTAAATCTGTGCATGAGTTTGGGTTGAATGGTCATTTTTATACTATATTTATTTTCCCAGTCCATGAGCATGGGAGGTTTTTCCATCTTTTGATGTCTTCCTCAATTTCCTTTTTCAGGGGTTTAAAATTTTTGTTTTGGTGTCTTTGGTTAGGTTTGTTCCTAGGTATTTTATTGTTTTTGAGGCTATTGTGAGTGGCAAGGTCTCCTTGTATTCCTTCTTCAGTTGCTTGTTGTTGGTGTAAAGAAAGGCTACTGATTTTTCTAGATTTATTTTCTATCCTGCCACTTTACTGAAGTATTTAATTGTTTCTAGGAGTTTTCTGGTGGAGTTCTTAGATCTCTTATGTAGACAATCATATCATCAGCAAAAAGGGATAGCTTGACTTCCTCTTTTCCAATTAGAACTCATTTAATTTCCTTTTCTTGCCTTATTGCCATAGCAAGGGTTTCAAGCACTATATTGAAAAGGAGTGGTGATAGGGGACAGCCTTGCTGAGTTCCTACCTTTAAGGGAATGCTTCTGTCATTTCCTCATTTAGGATGATATTGGCTGTGGGTTTCCTGTATATGGCTTTGATTATATTGAGGAATGATACTTCCAGTCCAATTCCCTCTAGGACTTTAAACATGAAGGGATGTTGGATTTTGTCAAAGGCTTTCTCCACATCAATTGAGATGATGGTGTGGTTTTTGTCTTTCAGTCCATTTATATGCTTGATGATATTTATTGATTTTCGTAAGTTGAACCATCTCTGCATCACTGGTATGAATCCAACTTGGTCATGATGGATGACCTTCTTGATGTGGGTCTGTATGTGATTTGCCAGTATCCTGTTTAGAATTTTGGCATCTGTGTTCATGAGGGAGATGGGTCTATAGTTTTCCTTTTTGGTTGTATCTTTACCTGGTTTTGGAAGTAGTGTAATGCTGGCTTCATAGAAGGAATCTGAGAGAACTCCCTCCATTTGTATCCTTCTAAACAACTTGAGTAGTAATGGTTGTAAGTCTTTTTGAAATATTTTATAGAATTCTGCCATGAAACCACCTGAGCCTGGGCATTTATTTGGTTGGGAGGCTACTTATTACATCTTCAGTTTCTTCCTGTATGTCTATTTAGGCTCTCGATCTCTTCTTGGTTGAGTTTTGGTGATTCCCAGGATTTCAGATATTCATCCATTTCTTCTAGGTTTTGAAACTTAGTAGAGTATAGGTTCTTGAATTATTCCTGTATGATTGTCTGGATCTTTTTATTGTCTGTTGTGATATTTCTCCTTTCATCACAGATTCTATTGATTTGGATTTGCTCCTTCTTTCTTTTAGTTAACTGGGCTAGAGGTCTGTCTATCTTGTTTATTCTCTCAAAAAACCAACTTTTGGATTCATTGATTTGTTTGTATGGTTTTCTTTGTTTTTATTTCATTGATCTCCGCTCTGATTTTTGTTATTTCTTGTTGTCTGCTGCATTTAGAGTTCATTTTTTGTTGTCTCTTGAGTATTTTTAGCTGCAGTGTTAGATCATTCACTTGTGCTTTTTCTGTTTTTTTTTTTTTGTTTTGTTTTGTTTTGTTTTGAGCTATAAGCTTCCCTCTTAGGACTGCTTTTAAAGTGTCCCATAGGTTTTGCTGTGTTGTATTATCATTGTCATTCAGTAACAGGAATGTTATATTTCTTTATTTCTTCCTTGACCCATTCATTATTCAGGAGAGTGTTGTTTAGTCTCCATGTGTTCTTGTAGGTTGTATGGTTTAACTTGGTGTTGATATTGAGTTTTATTGCACTGGGTCTGATAGAATGCATGAGTTATTTCAATCTTTTTGTATTTGTTGAGTTTTTTCCTGTGTCCCAGTATATGGTCTATTTTGGAGAATGTTCTGTGAGGTGCTGAGTAGAAATTGTATTCTCGGGTGTTTGGGTGAAATATTCAATAGATGTCTGTGAGGTCCATTTGGTGTATTGTGTCATTTAGTTCAGATGTCTCTCTGTTTATCCTTTGTCCTGTTGATCTGTCCAAAGGACTTAGTGGGGTATTGAAGTCCCCCACTATTATTGTGCTGGGGTTAATCTTGAGATCCTGAAGAATTGTCTTTATAAAGTTTGGTGCACCAGCGTTTGGTGTATATGTATTCATGATTGTGAGATCTTCATCGTCAATTGTTCCTTTAATAAAGATGTAATGGCCCTCTTTGTGTCTTTTGATTTCTTTTGTTTTGAAGTCTATTTTGTCTGATATTAGAATAGCAACACCTGCTTTCTTTTTGGTACCATTTGCTTGGAATATTTTCTTCCATCCCTTCACCTTAAGTTGGTGCCTATCCTTGAAATTGAGATGGGTTTCTTGTAGACAGCATATAGATGGGTTTTGTTTCCTAATCCATTCTCCCAGTCTATGCCTTTTGATTGGGGAGTTTAGCCCATTAATATTTAAGGTTATAATTGAAAGATGGATGTTGCTTCCTTTCACTTTATTATCCATTTGGACTTCTAGCCTCTGATTTTGCTCCTATGGTTATGTTTTTATTAGTTTCTTTTCCTAGGTGTTTGAGGATTGTTGCTCCTCTCTTCTGCCCTTTGAATTGCTTCAAGTATTTTATGAAGAGTTGGTTTTCCAGACATGTATTCCATCATCTTGTTTATGTCATGGAAGATTTTTCTCTCTCCTTCAAGTATAGTCGACATTTTTGCTGGGTAAAGTATTCTGGGTTGGCATCCATAGTCCCTTAACACTGGGAATGCTTTGCTCCATGTTCTTCTTGCTTTCATGGTTTGAGGCGAGAAGTCAGTTGTAATTCTGATGGGTTTCCCTTTGTATGTGACTTGTTTTTCTTTTGTAGCCTTCAGAATTTTGTCTTTGTTTTGGGCATCTAGCATTTTAACTATGATATGGTGTGGGGAGTCTCTTTTCTGATCTTGTCTATTTGGAGTCCTATGTGCTTCTTGTATTTGAATGGATTTGTCTATTTTTAGTTTGGAGAAATTTTCATCTATTATTCTGTTGAAGATCTGATCAATGCTATTCTCTTGATATTCTTCTCCTTCCTCTATTCCTATGATGTGGAGGTTTGATCTTTTCATAATGTCCCATATTTCCTGGTTGTTCCACTTTTGTGTATTTTTTAATTTTTCATATTCTTTATTTGAACTTTTTAGTTGCTCTGTGTTATCTTCCAGATCTGATATTCTTTATTCTGCTTCCTCCATTCTACTTCTGAGGCTTTTTCCTTTCCTTTCTTCTTGATTGGATGAGTCTTCTGTTTCCTTTATCATTTCATCCTGTGTTTTCTTTAGTATTTCCAGTTCCTTTTTGAGCTTCTCCATCTCTTCTTGGTGCTCCTTACTTCGTTGGTTGGCTTCCTTTTTCAGTGTTTCAACTTCCTTTCAGAGTTTTTTTTTCTCTCTCTCTCTAGTTCTTTCTGGAGTTTGTCATTCTGTTCCTTTAGTTCTTTCTGAAGTTTGTCATTGTATCCCTATAGGTCCTTTTTGAGTTTTTCATTCTCTCTCCTTAGTTCTCTGGCTTCTTCTTTGTTTTCATTAATTTCTCTGCATAGGTCTGCAATTATTCCTCTAAGATCTGTTTCTTGGGTCACCTCAAGGGGGATCCCATTGTAGCTATCCCTTACAGGGATGGGAGACGTTGGTGCAGAGTTATCCTGCACCTTTCCCATATTATCCCTTTGCCGTGTCCCAGGCATGAGGGTTTATTTATTTATTTATTTATTTTTTTTGGTGCCTGTATTCAGATGCCAATCACAAATGTCTTTTCACTATGTTGAAGGCTTGTTTTGTTTCTCTCCTTCCAACGCTTTTTTCCCCCTCTTTGTTTATGGAGTGTTGACTTGTCTAGGTTTCAGGCTTTCAATTTTGTTTATATATTCGATATTGGAAGTCTAAGCCACTCTTCCCTTCCTGTTCTGAGGGTTCTCCAGAAAAAAAGAAAATCCACTTGGAGGCTCTTTCCTCAATTCCAGTTGGGGGGGTATATTTTACTGACTTAGCCCATGCCCTGGCACCTCTCTGGAGGGAGGTTCGGGCTCCTGTGCTTCAGGTGGTCTGAGCCAGATCCCAGCCTGAGCCCCCTGCACACAGACTCACAATGGCGCTAGGCACCGGCTGCAAGAGCAGAGGGTGTGAAGAGCGGGCGTTGGCCAAAATGGCACTTTGGACCCTGGCCAGGTCTTATCACCTGATTGTTGCCTGACTGCCCAGCTCATTCCCCAGCCAACAAGAGAATGCCAAACCTGAACCCTCATTAGCATGTCCGCTGACTTCCGTATATTGTGCATACCGCTTACAGACCAATGAGAGACTGCCACGGTGCTCGCGCCCTAGCAGGAGGCGGGGTTAAGAGAGGGGATATGAGGAGGGGGACACTGGAAGGATGAGAGAGAGTTGGTGTAAGAGTTGCCTGAATAAACTGTGTCTGGAAGAACAAGAGTGTGTCCTCTCCTTTTTCCTGCCGGCAGGAACAGAGAGCGATGAGGAGAGCAACAAGTGGCGGCCCAGACAGGGAACCTCCGTCGGTGCGAGCACGGTTCAGAACCAGATGCAGGCAGGTGGGCTAACCGGTAAGTTCCCAGGTAAGGTGGGACTATAAGGTAGTAGAGACCATGGGGAATTCAAATTCAATGTGGCCATTGTGCAATGCCTTAACGGAACTGCTGAGAGTGAAAGGAATTGGCATAAAGACCCAAACTTTAGATGAGTTCTTAGGAGCAGTAAATGAGATCGCGCCCTGGTTTCTTGTGACCGGAAACCTCACGCCACATTGCTAGAGAAAATTGGGAAGGGACCTAATGTTTGCTGAGGAACAAGGAAGTCTGCAGAGAGGTGTAGTTCCAATTTGGAAATTAATAGGAATTGCTTGGGCGATGAAGGGAGCTGCACAGCAGAAATAAAAAAAAGGGGGAAGAACTTCTACAACAGCTAAAAGAGGAACAGGCTCCACCCAAGGGGGCTGAGGACGAAGAGCAGGATATGTCGGCTGATGAGTTGGAGAGTTTGGTAGAAAGCATGGAGCAAGTGAAGGTTAGCATACAGCCAGCAGCCCCGGGACCTCAGCTACTGCTGACGGCCCCAGGACCCCCTCCGCCTTTTGCTGTACCTGGCACTTCGTTTCATCCGGAGTGCTGGAGGGAGGTAGCTCTTTGTTGCTAAAGCTCTGAAACCAGTCAGAAAGAAATTTATAGTTATAACAGTGTTTCAGACCGTTAATGCTCCTTTCAACCTGATTTCTGACAGTCAATATGTTGTTAATATCCTAAAAAGGCTCGAGGTAGTAGGAAAGATCAATCTCAGGTCAACTGTTGGGTCTCTTTTGCGTACTTTACACATGCTCATTCTCCAGAGAGACCACCCATTCTTTGTTCAGCATATTTGGTCTCACACCGGACTGCCCGGCCCACTAGCTGAAGGCAATGATTCAGTTGATAAGGCATCCAGAGCTCTAATGTGTTTTCTCTCCTCCCCTCAGGAACTTGCACGCACCTTTCACTCCCACTTTCATGTTAATTCTAAAATGCTTGCCTCCCAATTTCACATCTCTCGAGCTGATGCTCATGATATTGTAAAAAATTGTCATCAATGTGCCCCACTTCTGCCACAACAGTCCCTTGGGATTAATCCCAGGGGTCTCCTCCCGTTACATGTATGGCAGATGGATGTCACTCACATCCCTGAATTTGGCACATTAAAATATGTGCATGTCTCTGTTGATACCGCCTCAGGAATTATTTTTGCCTCCCTACATTCTGAAAAAAAGGCCCGTCATGTCCGCAAACATTGTTTCCAGGCGTGGGCAGCCTGGGGAGAGCCTAAAGAGTTAAATACTGACAATGGCCCAGCTTACACTTCAGACTCCTTTAACTCCTGTTTGATGATGGGCATTTGCCTCACTCACGGTTTGCCATACAATCTGCAAGGACAAGGCATTATTGAGCGTGCCCATCGTACACTAAAGGAGTGCCTTCAAAAACAAAAGGGGGGAATAGCCTCTGGCTCTCCTCCAAAGGAAAGACTTGCGATTGCTCTTTTTACTATTAACTTTTTAAATTTAGATAAGCATGGGCAGTCAGCTGCGGACAGGCACACACAAACAGACAACACTTCAAAAGGGCTTGTAATGTGGAAAGACATACTTACAGGAAAATGGTATGGCCCAGACCCAGTCCTAACATGGGCGAGAGGAGCTGTCTGTGTTTTTCCTCAGGATCATCAACAACCTCTTTGGATCCCGGAAAGGCTCACCCGAGTGGTTCAAGATGTGGAAGTGTGGGATACTCGTGATGATGGTGCCATGGCCCATGGCGATGATGGAAGAGCTTCGTTGGGGGCTGATGACAGTGTTCCCTAAAACTATCCCAGTCACCCATTCAGCGCAAGTATTCCCCCGCCTTTTTGCAACCAATGATAACATGGAGGTCCCTTTTTTACCGTTAGATGACACATTAGCAGCAGTACAAAAGACCATACACCTGTCCCTAAACGGATTACTGTGCTTCCAACTGATTACTAACATATCCCAGGACAGTGATTGTGTACGTATGCATAACCAGACAGGAGGCTGGTTTGATGCACCCCCTCCAGGGACCAGCCGGTCCAATGCCACATGGCTCAGGGGAGCTTGGCACTTTCAAACCCGTGCCTGTATGCGTATGCCCCCCCTTTGTGTTCCTTGTATATAATGGAAGCTATGAAAGAAATAATGTCACCTGTGGTAACAGGACATGTTTCTGTGCTTTATGCTGGAATGCTACCACCTTTCCTCTAGCAGTGCTATTTCATGGCAATCACAGCATCAGCTGCCGTGGCTACAGCTGCGGCAGTTTTCCTGAGGTCAACTGTTCAGACAGTGGCTGCACTTAACAATTTGTCGGCTGGTGTTGCTGAGGCTATGACCAATCAACAAAATATTAATAATCATTTCAAAACAGGCATTATGTCACTCAATTAAAGGGTTGATTTGGTGCAGGATCAGCTCAATGTGCTTATACAGATAGCACAGTTGGGGTGTGAATGGAGGCATTCTGGGCTCTGTATTACCTCTGTACCTTTTCAGAATCTGAGCCATGCAGCTAATCTATCACGCAGTCTCTCACATCATTTAACAGGAAACTGTTCCTGTGAACTCAACTCTCTTTTGGAAGAACTCCGCTCATCCATCATGCACATCGACTCTACACAAGTAGACCTGTTCATGTCTGAGGGCTTTATCTCCTGGATGTCGAATGCGGTGTCTCACCTACAGCAGTGGGCTGGAACAGCAGGTTTGGGTTGCAGTATAATCCTGTGCGGGTCATTGTGTCTGTGGTGTCTGATGTTCATGCGGAACAATCAGTGCAGAGAAAGAGCATTCTTCATGCAGGCTCTTGCCACTATTGAACTGGGCAGTTCACCTCAAGTTTGGCTCGGCATGCTAGAGAAGTAGTCAAAGACGGGTAAGAACCACTGCATGTATTACCAATCTAAGACAGGGAACAAACCTATGCTGTTTGTTTGACCCCATGATGGATAAGGAATACCTCTGCAGGGGCAACCTAAGACAGGCATTCTCTCTGCCATATTATAAAAGAAAGGGGGAGATGTGGAGAGTGGGCGTTGGCCAAAATGGTGCTTTGGACCCTGGCCAGGTCTTATCGCCTGATTGTTGCCTGACTGTCCAGCTCATTCCCCAGCCAACAAGAGAACGCCAAACCTGAACCCTCATTAGTGTGTCCGCTGACTTCCGTATATTGTGCATACCACTTACAGACCAATGAGAGACTGCCACGGCGCTCGTGACCTAGCAGGAGGCGGGGTTGAGAGAGGGGATATGAGGAGGGGACACTGGAAGGAGGAGAGAGAGTTGGTGTATGAGTTGCCTGAATAAACTGCGTCTGGAAGAATAAGAGCATTTCCTCTCCTTTTTCCTGCCAGCCGGGAACAGAGAGCAACGAGGAGAGCGACAAGAGGGCAGCTCTGCCCAGACAGCCACACCCTACGAGGGTTTTGGGTTTAGACCCAAGCAGGCTGGTTCATGGCTCCCCTGCTTCGAACTGGCAAATCAACTATCCAGCAGCCCAAGAAGCACTCTACCTTAAGAACTACCTCTCTAGAGCGAGGTTCGGGCTCCTGCGCTTCAGGTGGTCTCAGCCAGACCCCAGCCTGTGCCCCCTGCACACAGACTCACAATGGCGTTGGGTGCCGGCTGCAAGAGCAGAGGGCAGCTCCCTTCAATATTTATTCTTTTCAGATTTCTAACTCAATTGTGTAAGTGTATATTGATGTATTTTGTGTGTATTTCCTCTGTGTCTTTATCTCATGATTAATAATACTCAGTACTTTCCTACTGAATTATCATCCACCTGAGTACAGTCATTATTGAAGGCTCTGAGCAAGTTTTTCATGTTAGATTGTCCTCCTAAAATAATATTTTTGATGTGTTTTATATGAAAGATATTCATTTGCAATATAGAGATGAAATGAATTTAAAGAATTCATTTGTTTTATAATAATAACTAAATTTAAAGAATATATTTCTATCATTTAATAGGTTGAACTTGCCTCTGAATTTTTCTTACCCTTATTTAACTATGTTCAAATAACTACTGATAAACTTTCTATAACTGCTGCTATAACTCTCTACTGGCCATGAATATTGCTTACTGGCTTGCTCCTCTGGCCCTTGCTCCAACTGCTTTCTTGTACAATACAGGACCACCTGCCCAAGGATGGCACTCCCCACAGTGGACTGGGCCCTCCCATATCACTCAAGAATCAAGAAAATGTCCTACGGATATTGCCTCAGGCCAGTCCAATGGAAGCAATTCCCCAACTGAGGCTCCCTCAACCCAGGTGTGTCAAGTTGACAATAAACCTATCCAGCCCACTTGCTAAAATGTTAGTTCAAATATTTTACACTTTTAAATGTTTATTTTTTTATTATTTAAGTAAGACAGTTACTTTTGTCTTCTCTTCATACATCCCTTTAAAGATGAAGTACCAAATCATCTCTTCTCATTGCAGTTATTAAAAAAATGCAAATATATAACTTAGAATGTATGTACAAAATACAAAAATGTGGAGATGCTTTTTCTCCACAGCATGCTTTCCGTTAAGCCACAGCTTCTATAATTGAACATCTTTTAGTTTAATCTCACTTGATAATATCTCCACCTACTTCCATCTTCTTATTTAGCAAACGTAGGATGATTAATAACTGCAATAAAAGTAATTTTGCCTCACTGTTTCGATAGCCCCTGCTTGAATTTCCTTCCAGTTAAATCAAAGTATGCTGTCGTTCTTCATAGAATTAACAAATTTTCCTCTTGTATTTTTCACATATATTTTTACTTTATAATTCCTCTAAAATTTCTACCTTGATTGAAAAAAATCTCTACTTTAAAGAAACTAATATTCAATTGAAATACTTTTTTTTTGTGCTATGTCTTGCATGGCTGGGTAGTGGTAGTTAAAGAAGAAGGACAGCACAGTCTAACATCATACATGAGACACCTTAATGTTGAACAAGCATGGAATAAGACACTTGTTGCTACTGAAGGCATGCTAAACATGAGAGGGAGTCTGCACCAATCAAGTCTCTACAGTAGACAGTCTAACAAGATTTCCATATAGTAAGGGAGCCAGGTGACATGCCAAAGTGGATGGGAGAAATTTCATGGGTTCCCACCTCACGATGAAGAGTTACAGGCAATCATTAGATGCTGAGGGAGGTAAAATCAATTTTCTCTAGGAACCCTTGTGACATTATCTAATTTCAAGGGGGCAACTCTAAACAAAGGCACACAGGAGCACTACTAAATGAACTCATTGTAGTATATATGTATATCTGTCAATGTATGCATGCAAATATAAGAATTATATAAAAGGAAGAGGACAGGAAATTGAGAGGGAGTCAAAGAAACCCTGTAGAGGTTAGAGGGGAACAAGGAAGGATAGAAATGGTGCCAGGACTATACTCATGCATAATGTTTACAAATATTTATAAAAAAGAAAGCAGGGAACCAGGAGGCGTTCTTTATCCTTCAGGATAAAGGCTCTGAGGAGTCTCTAACTCTCAATGTCTTTCTTTAGCATGAAAAAGGAACTCTAAGCAGGCACCCAGGAACAAAATGTAGGCAGATCAAACAAGCTTTCTCTTCAGGCAAGGTCTCAGGAAACTATTAACAAGGAAACAGGGCCTGTTGAACAGAAGTTTACAGAATGGTGTGAATAAGGTTTAGCTTTTTTTTAAAATTGTTTTATCTCACCTAAAAATAGAGGACACTGCACTTCAGAACATGTCTCTGCATACTTGTCTGTCTGGCTTTGCCATCATAGACATCCTTGGGTAGTTTTGAGTTTGTGTATTTGCCAAGCATGCTTCCATATGCCAAGTATGCATCCAGCAGAATTCAAGCAGGACAGTGATCTCCAACAATTTTGGACCTGTATACAGCATGTATGTGAAATTATACATGCTTATATGCCTCATCTCTCCTAGTACAGAAGTAGTAAACTAATAATTTCTGAATCTCTTTTTCTTATGAGATTCTCCTATCAATCCTTAACACTTTTCAGGTGAGCTCAAGTTCATAAAATGAAAATAACAAGACATAATTATATTTATATATCACTGTGTTGCTTCCTCCATGCTCAGCAAGTTGGGCAGGTCACCGGTCTCTCAGTCATGGTCATGTGTCTTTGACTGGTTATGCACTGAGATGCAAGCAGAGGCAGGGAAGGGGAGGGGAGGAATTCGGGATGAGCCTGAAACAGATCAAAGAATGATCCTGAAACAAATTCCAAGAGAGGGAATAACTCGTTTATTTGCAGGAGTTTGGGGTCTTATATACTGGCATTTGGTGGGCTTCTGGTGAGAATGGTGGTTGGGAGCTGCACAGGAAATTCACAGTGTACTTTCTACAAAGGCTGTGTTTATGCGAGCCAGCAGAGGCTCCAGTTGGTTCTCAAAACCAAGATGTGCCCTTTAGAAATTGCAGGAATATGACACCCTCTGCCCAAATCCTCAAAGAAGGGCTGCAGGGTTGGTTATCAATTGGTGATCAGAGGGTGGCTTGAATCCCTGGGCTTTGCACGACTATCTTTGTAGGTTATCCAGGCAAAAGCCAGCTCCCTTAATGCTCCAGCCAAATGAAATACAGGGCCCCACATCACTATATTTTCATCCATGTATTTACATAATTCTAAAATGCATATTCAATGATCATATGCATTATAAATTATTGAAAATATGTGACAGTCTCCTCCCAATGATGAAAGCATCTTGGGTGGTTAAGAACTTCTGCTGCTAAGCAGAGATCTTAAGTTTAGTTCATAGCACATCTTAAGTTTAGTTCATAGCACCCATGTCAGGGAGGCTACCACCTGTAATTCCTGTCTCAGGGGATATGACAACCTATCTTGGTCTCTGTAGACACATGTGGCATATATGTATATATGCACATATATGCATACACATAAATAAAAATAATCAAAATAAATCATAAAGAAATCATTAACACCGAAGATTCTCAAATTTGAACTCATTGTTTTCAGTCTTGATCATAAGCATTTTTCCATTGGTGCTTAAGAAATTTTGACTTCTGAAAAGAATACAAAGTATTTCAGAAATAAATGACATTCATTTGCAACTATTTTATAAAGGAATACTTATAATTATTTCTTTGGTAGTTCAAAACCCTTTCAGCAGCTGGCTGAAAAGTCAATTGCATCTTCATTTCATTTTTTTCATTTTGGTATTTATTTATAGATTGCATATCAACAGGATATGCTTATGATGAAGTCAATATCTGGATTTTCTCATTTATCTGGTATTTAATTGACTAGAACACAGCCAACTTTCCTCTACTTGAGTTGTTATGACATAAAGTTAATTAGATTGCAACCCTCAATGAGGAATCATAAACCTGTACGTGAACTTAGTGCTAGACCAGCACCATTTAACTTCTTAATGTCCAGTAAGCATACTTCCCCACACCCTTGTTCTTTCTGTTTATTTTAAAAACTTGGGATGGATGCATAATCCCAAATAAGTTTCCTGACATGACATACTGTGTCTTTTAATTCAGAAAACTGAAGTCTGTCTATTCAACATAAACAGTCAAAAATCTTCCATAATAAATGAACAGAGCATACTGTGGGAAAAAAAATCTCAGTAACTTTGTAAACATGGCTATATATTATATGTTATATACACACAAGGGTTTCTTGCATCACTTAGAAAAAGTGGAAATAATCACGATAGTCAGTTATAGAACCCTTTAAGAATCTTTCATAAATCTTTCCTGACTCTTTTAATATTACTTGATGTATATAACTAATGTAAAATAAATTTCGTTTTGCAACGTGTTTAACCATGCTTTAGTAGGTAAGGTAGGTGTGTGGACTCCAGGGGTATACATATGTAACTGTAATGGTTTAGTGCTTACATCTTGATCTCCAACAGACGTTTCAATGTCCTTTTAAATTTAAATGGCTTAATATCTCCCCCTCTCCTTCCCTCCCTCCCTCCGTTCTTCCCTCTCCTTCCCTCCCTCCCTCCCTCCTTCCCTCCCTCCCTCTCTTCTTCCCTCCCTCCCTCCCTCCCTTTCTTCCTTCCTTCCTTTCTTCATTCCTTCCTTCCCCTTTCTTTTGTGATGTTGTAAATAGCCTAGGTAACTCCATTCTCTTTTGGTGACTCCATCTTAGTGGTGGAAATCTATCCCAGAAAAACAAATCCATGAAGATCCAGCTGCTTTTGACTTTTGTAATCCTCTGACAAATCACTAATAAGCTCACTCTTAAATTCTGTTCAATCTACCCCTGAAACTGACAGTCTTCTGTCCATTTCAGCTTAATTACTACTCTGATTCTCAGTGTATGACCGGGTATATTCTTCATGGAGTTTCAGTTGCTGAAACAATCTTACAGCATATTCAGGGAGGAGAAACAAAATCAAGACTCATCCAGGTGTGCATTAAAAAACCCTATCCCTTGAATTCTCACAATATTCATTTGTTAAGTGAACAAGCATTTCAGATAGTACAACTCTCTAAATTTGGTGTACGCTAAGAAGCTTTAAGGGGACTTTCTAAGTCATAATAACCACAATAAAAGCAAACATTTCTCTTTTAAAATGACTTTCTTCAGTTACTACTCTGCTGTAGTTCTAACCAGATTAAGAATATATATTGGATTTTCCACATCACTCAGATGATTCAGATGAGAAACACTACTGCACATTGTCTAGTCATCTCAATGCACAAAGATATGAATTAAAGAATGACACAAAATCAAAGGCTTTATTTTACATTCTAGGATATATGAGCTTTCAACTTTATTGGACTGAAAATAAGAATGCACAATGGAGGCGAGATGACATCTTCAACAAATGGTGGTGGCAGGTCTGGGTCACCACCTGTAGAAGAATGAAATTGGAACTGTTATCTTTTACCCTGCACAAAAGTCAACTCCAAGTGGATCAAAGACCTCAATATAAAACTGAAAACTCTGAAACTGCCAGAAGAAATCATAAAGACTATCCTATAAGATATAAAGGAAAGAAAGGACTTTCTAAATCAGACATCAGTTACTCAGGCATTAAGGTCAACAATCAACAAATAGGACCTCATTAAACTTAATAGCTTCTGAACAGAAAAAAAAAAAAACAAGGAAGTGAAAAGGAAACCTATTGAGTGAGTGAAAATATTCACCAGCTACACATCTAAAAGAGGATTATATCCGAATATACAAAGGACTAAAAATAAATCAAGAAACAAGGAAATAAATGAACCAATAAAAAGATGGACTAAAGACATGAAAAGAGAATTCTCAAATGAAGAAATGAAAATTGGCTAAGAAAAACCTTAAAAGTGCTCAACCTTCTTAGTAATTAGAGAAATGCAGATAAAAATCACTTTAATATCCCATCTTACCCCAGTCAGACTGGCTAAGGTCAAGAGAACAGAAGACATCAATTGCTGACAAAGAGGTGGAAAAGGGGGAACATTCGTTCACTGCTGGTAGGAAGGCAGACTGCAAATACTATGGAAAGCAGTGTGGAGAACTCTTAAAACACTACTACCATTTGACTCAGTTGTACCACTCCTTGTGATACCCAAAGGACTCAGTCTACTGTGGAGATACCTATATTTTGATGCTGCTTTTCACAATAGCTAAGAAATGCTAGCAACTTAAATGCCCCTCATCTGATAACTGGATAATGAACAGGTGGTACTTTTACACAATGTAGTTCTACTCAGTAGTAAGGAAAGATGCAATTACGAAATTTGCAGAAACTGGAGACTGTTATATTAAGAGGAGGTTATTGAGAAACTAGGCCTATTTCCTGGAATGCTGCCTGCTGGGTTGTAGTTTCAATGCTGTTCAGCAGTGACTCCAACTTGGGGTCCAGTTTGACATAACACTATCCAGGGACACACACTGTTCAATCACTTACTCTCTAAAACTTAGCCATTTGTGGCCTTTTGTGTGCATCACACTCTGTTGTATAAGGAAGCTTTGCTGGCAAGAGCTGAAGGATTCACCAATGCACTTCATTCCCTGTTGTTCCACTATGTTCCATGAGCCCTAACTATAATGGCTCAACTGTAGTTGTGTCACCCAGGGCTGGGCATCACTCAGACATATATTCTCTGTGTGTGACAAGTTGTAGATCTCTATAATAGCTTCCATCTGTTGCAAAAAGTAGCTTGTTTTGATTAATGGTGTATGGTAGAGTTGTTTGTAAATATAAGGATCTGGATTTGGTATAGCATATGGTAAGAATTCTCATTTGTCTAGAGATATGACAGAAATGTGGTTTTCTCTAGGATTCATGGCCTCTCCAGCCATGTGTATTTGGCTATATTTATAGTGCTATCCATGAGTTCTCTCCCACTGAGAGGACTTTAAGTACAACTAAATAGCTCTTGACTACCCCTCCTCCCCAGATAACAGTGCCATAAGGCACCAATAGAGGTAGTTTGCTGTGCCAGCTTTTGTGGCTATTAGGCTTTAGAGCTTGGTTGGACTGCTGATTGATTTTTCTCCCTTAGCCTCTTGTATAGAACAATGAGAGCTAGCTTTCAAGGAGAAGGCTTCCAGGTCAGCTCCAACTCCATTAACCCTAGTCTTGTGTCCAAAGTATTTTCTTTCTTCAGCATTAAGGTCCTGCCCTCAAATTCTAGATTACCAAGGGCTTCACGGTAGTGTATTTTGGGGGTCTTTTGGACTACTCTGATCAATAACTTCAAGAACAGTCTCTCCTGCCTGGTACTGTGCTCCTTGCCATGCATACCCAGGTAGATACATGAATGTTCAGACACTATATGTGTATTTCTCAGGGGGTTCAAAGTCAACACATTTCACTCTTGCTCCTATTTTTAACAACACAACTGGAATTATCCATTACAGACAATGTTTCTGAGTGGATAGCCATAAAACAAAACACACCTTAACAAACCCCCCCTTAACTGAAACCCCTTTCTTTACCAAGGCACCTGTTATTGACTCACATACCCTTACTCACAAAGCCCTACATAACCAAGCTCAATGTGACAAGAAGCTGGTGGTTGCTCTTATGGAATAGAGCAATCCCGAAACTCTCGATTAAATTTCTTCTGGTCTCAGTGTGTTGTCTCATGGTCTTGGTCATTTTCCTGAACCTGACAGATAAGATTTCTGTATTAAAATTCACGTACCTAAGCTCAGGGACCACTGCTGAAGAGGGGCCACAAAGTTTGTCAAAGCCAAGGGTGGTCCAGGAGCATAGTGAAACAGAGGATTTCAGGCCACTGGGAGGTGGTGCCAAGCACAAAACCCTGGTTGTCTCAATTAGACATGGAGCAAGAGAAACGGGTGATGGTCCGCAGTCCACTAACAGAACCCCGGCCAGTGTCCAGTCCATAAGAGGAAGGTCAACATAGAGGAAATTTGCCTCATGCTCCAAAGGGAAGCCTGGTCTAGCAAGAACTGACCTTGTCCTCAGTAGATGAAACTGGTTAAGAATGGGCAGAAGGAGCCAGGTGTCCCCCCACCCTGCCACCTCATTAAAACCAGAGTGCCCCCTGAAGATCAGAGCATCAATCATACTTGAAAAAACAGTTTGGTTAAGCTGGGCTAATTGTGTGGACTTAAACACCCAAAAAGAAAGTATAATCAATAGGTAAATAGTCAATATACTTCTTTTTTATAATGCTTTTATTGATGTTTTGTGTATTACAGATACATTTCTTAGTTCAGTTTAGAGATATCCCCTTTCCCTTCCTCCCACCCCACCTCAGATCATGCATTCTGCCATAACTATCCTGCATCTTTCTCTCAGTCTTTTTTTGTGTTTAGGAATTCACATTTTCCTCCTTTAATTTTATATTACTCTAAAATATGCATACATACTTTCCACTCATATACAGTAATTACAGAATCTGAAAGTAAGTGGTGGATTGATTCTAGAGCCCATTAAGAGATTTACATTATAACAACATAGTTGCTTTCAGATAAACAGAAATATAACAATAATGTTGTTCAGCTTGACTTTCATCTAGGGATTTGGTGTTAGCATCCACAAATAAGGGAGTCCATTCACCACTTGTTTTTCTGGGACTGTGTTATTCACTTAGCATAATGTTTTCGAGTTCCATCCACTTACCTGCAAAGTTCATGATGTCATCTTTCTTTACCACTCAATAGTACTCCACTGCATAGATATACCACATCTTTATCATCCACTCGTCTGTTGAGGGGAATTTGGGTTGGTTCCAGTTCTTCCCTATTGTGAAGAGACCTGTAATAAACATGGATGTGCATGTATCTTTGCGACAGGATGAGTTTTGTGGGTATATACCCAGGAGTGGTATGGCTTGAGTCTTTTAAGGGTTCGCCACACTGCTTTCCATAATGGCTGTGCAAGTTTACATTCCTACCAGCAGTGGATGAGTGTTCCCCTTTCCCCACAACCTCTCCAGCATTTGGGGTCTTTTGTGTTCTTGATCTTAGCCAGTCATATTGGAGTAAGATAATATTTGAGAGTGCTTTTAATTTTCATTTCCTTAATTATTAATGATGTTGAACACATTCTAAGATGTTTCTCAGCCATCTTTCCTTCCTCAGTGGTGAAGTCTCTGTTCAGCTCTTTGCTCCATCTTTTGAGTAGGTCATTTGTTTTCTTAATTCTTTGCTTTTTGAGTAGTCTATATATTCTTGACATTAATGCTCTGCCAGATGAATCACTGCTGAAGATTTCCTCCCATTCTGTGGGTATTATCTTCACTTCCTTGATTTTTTTTTCACTGTACAGAAGCTTTGGAGTTGATGAGGTCCAGTTTTGCAATTGTTGACTTTATTTCCTGTGAAGCTGCTGTCTGATTTAGAAATCGATGAAATAGAAACAAAGAAAATAATCCATAAAATTAACCAATCCAAAAGCTGGTTCTTTGAAAAGATAAACAAAATAGACAGACCTCTAGCCCAGTTAGCCCCCACCCCAAAAAAGAGCAACTCCAAATCAATAGTATTCATAATGGAAGGGAAACATCACAACAATGTAAAGATCCAAATAATCATACAGGAATTCTTCAAAAACCTATACTCTACTAAATTTGAAAACCTAAGAGAAATGGATGAATATTTGAAATCCTGAGAACCAACAAAGCTTAACCAAGAAGAGACTGACAGTTTAAATGGACCCATAATATTTAAGGAAATTGAGGATGTAATAAAAAAAAAAAACCTCCCAACTAAAAAAAGCCCGGGCTCAGATGGATTCAGATCAGAATTCTATAAAACATTTAAAGAGGTCCTACAACCATTACTGCTCAATCTTTTCAGAAGGATACAAACAGAGGGAATTCTCCTAAATTTTTTCTATGAAGCCAGCATCACTCTGATACCAATACCAGGCAAAGATACAACCAAAAAATTAAGCTATAGACCCATATCATTAATGAACATAGATGCAAAAATTCTCAACAAAATATTTGCAAATCGCACACAGACCCACATCAAAAAGATCATCCATCATGACCAAGTTGGATTCATACATGAGATTCAGGGATGGTTCAACATACGTAAATCAATAAATATCATAAAACACATAAATGGACTGAATGACAAAAAACACACAATCATCTCAATTGATGCAAAAATGCCTTTGACAAGATCCAGCATCCCTTCATTTTTAAAGTCCTAGAGGGAATCGGACTGAAGAGAACATTACTCAAAATTATCAAAGCCATATATAGCAAACCCACTGCCAACATCATCCTAAATGGAGAAAAATTGGAACCGTTTCCCTTAAAGGCAGGAACCCAGCAAGGCTGCCTCCTATCACCACTCCTCTTTACATAGTGCTTGAAATGCTTGATAGGGCAACAAGACAAGAGAAGGAAATTAAAGGAGTATTAATCAGAAAAGAAGAAGTTAAGCTATCCCTTTTGCAGATGATATGATAGTTTAGCTACAGGATGCCGAAACCTCCACCAGAAAATTTCTAGAAACAATTAAGAGTTTCAGTAAGGTGGTGGGATACAAAATTAACCTGGAAAAATCAGTAGCCTTTCTTTACACCAACAATAAACAAGTGGAGAATGAATACAAGAAGACCTTCCCACTCACAATAGCCTCAAAAATAATAAAATAGCTGGGAACAAACCTAACCAAAGATACCAACAATCTCACAACAAAAATTTAAATCTCTGAAGAAGGAGATTGAAAATGACATCAAATGATGGAAAGATCTTCCATGCTCATCGATTGGAAAAATTAATGTAGTAAAAAATGTCCATTTTACCTAAATAGATATACAGATTCAATGCAATCCCAACCAAAATCCCCATGAGCTTCTTCACAGACTTGGAAAAATAATCCTTAAATTCATATGGAAAAACAAAAGACCCCAAATAGCTAGAGCAACCCTGAGCAAAAAATGCAATACAGGGGGGATTGCTCTACCAGACTTCAAGCTATATTACAGGACCATAGTCATAAAAACAGCCTGCTACTGGCACAAAAACAGACCTGTTGACCAATGGAACAAAACTGAAGATCCAAACTTGAGCTCATACAATTTCAGCCACCTCATATTTGACACAGGGGCAAAAAACCCTCAATGGAGGAAGGATAGCATCTTCAGCAATTGGTGCTGGCAAAACTGGATCACCATTTGTAGAAGAACAAAATTAAACCCCTACCTCTCACCCTGTACAAAAATCAACTCCAAGTGGATGAAAGATCTCAATGTAAAACCTGAAATATATTTCTTTTAAAGCCAGAAAAATTGTGCCTCCAGATGTTAGGCTTAAATTATATGAAATTGTGTTAAACGTGTAAAATCTTAGATCTTGGCCTTGATTAACAGTGTTGGTCACCTGCAGCCAAAAGTCCACTACTGTTGTCAATTAATGTTCAATAATAAAATTTCCTCTTTCTTTCTAGCAAGTATCTACATGGAAACTCATACCCTAACTATTAAAACACTTGGAATGCAGATCCTGAGTCCAGACATCATGGCCAACTAAATAGAAAGAGAAACCTAATAAATGGATGCTTTGAAACTCCTTGTCAAGAAATTCTAACGGACTTTTAAGTTGGATATTTGAGTTCACCCTCTTCTTACTTCTCCTGGTCCCCTGCTTAGATCATGTACCTAAATACTCTTGCCTTCATTTTGCTTTCACCGGCACCAGTCAAGGATTTTTTTCTCCCTCTATAGTTATGATTTTTGGGGTATCTTAGATAGACTCTCTGAATGGGGGATACCCCAAGTGCCACACTTAATGTCCCTTTTCAGCATGGAAGAAGTCAGAGTGGTCGGCATCCTGATTCCCTTCTGGCAATTGGGGTGACCCTTTTCAGAAGATAACATAACTAAACAGGAGCTAGAAATCGACTAGGCAGTTGAGGGATGAGACCACCGCCCCTGCACCAAACTAACCAGACTCTTTCTAAGCTGAGAACTCAAGTTTTCCTGGACCAGCCAAGAAACACTTATCCCTCTGGTAGCCCTGAAAGAGTAAGAAATGAAGAAAGAAATAAAGGGGAGGGGTACAGAAGAATTACATACCAAGCCCTGCAGATTAATTCTTTATTTCACCAGAAAATAAATGGAAACCCCCTTCTTTTGCTCTGTTTTTTTTTTATTTTCATTTTATATTGTTTTTGTTTTCTCATGAAAAGAACAAATATAAATTAAAAAAAACAAAGTAACAAAAAACTGTAAATAAGCCATTCTTTTTCAAGATTGGAAAGCCCCAATAGAAGTGATATATTCCAAAAGCATAAATGTAATTTCACTTCTCATTTTGGTATTGTCAATTTCAAAATTAAATCTGCTTATAAAGACAATTATATAGAATGCGTCCATTTTTCAAACATGTTGCAATAAATATTAACATAGTGATTTGAGGATCATGAAAATATCTTAAAATATGCTGGGCTGTTTATGTATCATATTAGAAGTATCTTAGGCAAGTTCAAGCAAGACAAAAGTCTCAGCATGGGTGTTGGGAAGCAGGTAAGAAACCCCAATCCTACTCTAGGAACTACTGGCAAGAGATGACTGTGGGAGGGGACTAATCAGTCTTTTTTAAGGAAGAGAATCTTGTTAGGTTAACCAAGATCCAGTGGATGGACTCGTATGGAAGTGCATTTGAGGACACAAATTAGACTCTATGGGATATATATACATATATATCCCATGCTCATATATATATATATATATGTATGTATATATATATATATACTATGATATATATATCTACTATTATATCTATATATGAGCAGTAAGTGGAGTGGATGGGGAAGGGATCTAAATCATCAGATTATATTGTTTGAAAGCCACTATAAAAACAAAAGTGCTAGCCAGGCGTTGGGAGCACGCCTTTAATTCTAGCACTCGGGAGGCAGAGGCAGGCAGATCTTGTGAGTTCAAGGCCAGCTGGTCTACAGAGTGAGTTCCAGGACAGCTGGGGCTACAGGGAGACCCTTCTCAAAAAGACCAAAAAAAAAAGTGCCTTTATGGCTCCTTGCCTCTAAACTGGGATACCTGCCCGAAGAGAGGTGATAAGGCCCTGCTGCCAAAGACCTGACGTTTAACATGGGAAAGATTATTGAGACCACCATGCGTGTTACAGATGGCCTCTGGAATACCAAGATGTTACCAAAGGCCACTCAACCAATAAAGCAAATACGGGTCTCCCTGAGTCAAGAACAGACTCCACGTCAGCACCAAGCTACATCCCGCCTGCCTGGAACATACTATGCAGCAGAGGCAGCCATATACACTGCTATATCCCAAACCTAATTGACTATTGGCTCTCTCCTTGGAGGAATAACCCATGGCTGATGCCACAAGCTTACAGCCTCTACAGGTTAGGAGATGTTATAAGCCACAGTAAGACCCTGTCATAATAAACAGGAAAAAATGTAATTCATGGATTAACATATCATCCAAACATATGTGTCTATACCAAAGTAACCAACTAGAACTATTAGTGCTCTTTAAATACCTATATATCTAACTGCTTGTGCTTCATTAGTAGGATCGAAAGGTTATTCCTGGACAAACTGTCAGCCCATGAAAGGACACAGCCAGAATTGACCAGAGTCCAAGACAACAGCTCCAGAGAGAGTGGACTGCTTTGCTTCTCATCCACCTGTGCCCCTTTCGTAAGCCTAGGGAACAATCTGTGGAAGAGGGGGCGTGGTAGAACGTAAGGGCTGCGATTGGGGTGAATGGTGAAACTACAGCAATGTAGTCTGGACACTCATTTGATCAACTTGATTGAACATACAACCCCTCACCCCCTGCTGGATGGTGGGGCTGTGGGGGTTTGGGCACAACAGCCTGTAAATTGGTTTCATATGAAGGATGCTTGTACTCATGGATCATCACTTATAGCTAAAAAATGAAAAAAAAAAAAAACTGAGAGAAAGATGCAGGACTGTTATGGCAAAATGCATGATCCAGGATGGGGAGGGGGTAGGGGGGAAGGGAAAGTGAAATATGCCTGATCTGAATTGGAAAATGATGTATGAAATGTATGAAATGTACAAAGCACCAATAAAAAAAATAAATAGAAAAAAAGTGCCTTTATAAGTTATAGTCAATGGAACACTGGATTTACTGAAATTACCAGATCTATAGCCTATAAATTACATTCCTACTCTACAAAATGTTTTATTTCTGTGAATTTATCAATGGTAGATTTTGTACCAAAACATCTGATTTCTAACTGTGAATTAAAATTGGAAACCAAATACTTCTTTCTGTAACAGCATTTTAATTCCCATATTTGATGTTCACTTGCACACTAGACAGTTCCTTATATTCTGGAAATACCTCTTGCCTAGTGTAAGAAACATTAAAAGAGATATAATGATTAGCCCTCTATATTTCACCTTGCTGGATTGGTCCTGCACATAATAATGGCTTCTTTCTGTGTCCACAAACCATGTTTTATATCACATCTCACAATTTCAGGGTTCTCTTCATAAATCCTCCTTTGCAGCCAGAGACAGTGCGAGCTGAAAGACCTACCTTCAGCTTCTGCTATAGCATATGCCTTTTAGAACTTGTTACAGGATACATTTCCACCCCAAGGTCAAAACAGATCTCCCTAGGAGTTAGGTGTATGCAGTTTGACAGCCTATTCTGGAATATGGTAAAAATTCAGTAGAATAAAAGAAAGTTCCATCCTGAAGCTCCTGTTCCTGTGAGCAAACACCACAACTATCTGTCCTCCAGCATTTCTTTGTGTGTCAGAAAACTCTGATGGGTTGTCATTCTACTGTGCAAATAGCCAGTTATTATTATCAGCCAAGTCCTGGAACATGGTGTTTTCCACGGAGAACTAATATATTTCCTGTCTTTGATAATGAAAGTAAAGCACTTAACCTCTGTGCAGGCTGTTAAAAATCTTAGAGCCAGCTTTTATACTTAATTACAGCAATGATGTTGACCTTTTTCATTGGTTCATACATTATTTTATGCATGCTCAACTGTTTTCCTTTTCCTATGTTCATTCCTTACACTGTTTTCATGAAAACTCCACCTAAGTTTGCTTAAAAAGAGAAAGGGTATGTGGTTCCCATTATGAAATGTACTAATTCACAATTATTCATATGAAATAATTTTTAAATACATGAAATTATGCGTAGGTAGCTTGATGATTTTTATGATCAACACTTTTTATTTCCCTGAAAATACTGTATCATTAACACTTAAAAAATTAGCTGAGCCAGGCGTGGTGGTACACAACTTTAATCCCAGCACTCAAGAGGCAGAGGGAGGTGGATCTCTGTGATTTCAAGGGCTGTCTAGTTTATACAGCAAGGTCTAGGGCAGCTGAGCCTACAGGGAGACCTTATCTTAAAAAGACCCCCCCAAAAAATAATTTAACTGGGTGTGGTGGTGGAAGCCTTTAATACTAACAGCACTTGGGAGGCAGAAGCAAGTGGATCTTTGCAAGATGTAGGCCAGCCTGCTCACAATATTTAAATAATTAAATACCTTCAATATGTGTGTTTCATCAGGACTAGTCTGGCGTCAGGGAGAATAGAGAAAAGACAATCAGGAGCTTAATTACTTATGTAGTTTACAAGAGAGAGACTTAAAGAATAAGTTACAAATCATGTTTGGTGATTTATTTTTATTGGTTAGAACAACTAAGTGAATATTTAATTTTAAATTCAAGGCAAGTTCACTTTAATTTGATTTTGACTGATAGATACTTGTGAAAAAGAAAAAAAAAGATGAAAGTTTATTTCCCCTGAAAACATCAGAAGATATGACATCTATTTTTATCATGGTTTATTCTACTATCTCAATATCATTTTGTCACATGGATGCTAATGATTCAGATATGATTCCATTGAACTCAAGTCTTTACTATTATTCCATGCCATATTATTCTATTGGGAAAAACATGAAATCTGTACTTCCCAAAAGCGTTTGAAGAGGACTACCTGGCCTCAGAATCTTCACAGGACCAACATTCCCTATATGCCTTGTTATTTGAAATGCTCCCTGAAATTGAGAAAATGTACTTAACAGGGATAATTTTCTCTCCAGACTAAATGAAATGCTACAGTTTGAAAATAGGATAGTGACATGAAAGCATCCCAATTAATATGAATGAGTTGTTGCAGAAATAAATTACAGTGTGTTGCATAAACTTGTAGGTAAACCATAACCCAAATAAATGGACAATATAAAGATCCAGAAGCTGCACTATACAACCAAATTTTGTATATATATATATATATTATATATATATATATATATAAT
This sequence comes from Rhizomys pruinosus, assembly GCA_009823505.1. Lineage (NCBI taxonomy): Eukaryota > Metazoa > Chordata > Mammalia > Rodentia > Spalacidae > Rhizomys > Rhizomys pruinosus. The sequence goes on from VZQC01015677.1 coordinate 876,575, forward strand.
TAGATCATATTAGTGAGAATGATTCAGTATACCCAAGAATCCTTAAGGTTCTTGATATTTACCAAAGTTTAAATTGGACTCACTGAAAAGTATTTTTAAGAAGTTCCAAAAGGATTTTTTTTTATTTTTAAATTGTTAGTTCATATTGAATAATGATTCAATAAGCTATCTCATCTGTTTTTTGAAATACACCTAAGCCTCTCTAAGACTTACTCAAATGATTTGCATTGTCATTGCTGCTGCTTTTTAAATATTAAGGAATTAAAAAAAATAAATAAATATTAAAGAATTATAGTGAACATAGTTATATATAATTAGAGGTGGCAATCAGTGCATGAACACTTGTCCTTTTAGGGGTGATTGGGCAAACACTCCTCCAGAACTTCATAAGAAGCAGCACATCATCTGTCCTTTCTGCTACCTCAGCATTGTGCCCAGAGGAAATAGCATCTGCTCAGAGTTCAATTGTTTCCAGATTGCTGAGGAAGGCTCTTACTTTAAGTCTGGAGACTAGCAATGCATGTTCTGTACTCTCAATTAAACTAGCAGCCCATGGAGTCTCCATGTTCAATGATCCAATAAGATTTGCAGTGGATATTGAACTGGGGTCAAGGGAACCATCTCTTTCATAGAGAAAGGCAGAGTACAGAAACATCTTGCTTTGGTAGCATACTAGAAAGAACATAGAGCCTCAGAGATTAACTGGCCTTACTTTTAGGACTTGCTCTATAACACGAAATTGTGTACATCCATCAAAAGAGGAGTCTTGCCTGCATCGGGAAACTGATATGAAAATGAAATGTAATAAAAATCTAGGAAAAGATCTTTAAAATGGAAATCACCCTACACATACTAGCTGTATACCACAGGGATATCACATTTTAGCCTTCACAAAAGAGTATCTTCAAAAATCCACACTGTCTGAGACAGTTTTTCTTTCTATATTCCCCTTGATAAATCTTCAGATAAAATTTCTTGAAAGGTTTAAATTCTTTCATTATCTGACCTTTTGCTCTCTGTTCTCATAGTCTTCCTTGTCTTTTCCCTGACACTAATATGTCTTGGATATTGTAATGGCCCAAAGCATGCCCACATAGCCTGAACATTGTAGATGCTGACCTTAATCCAGCTCCAATATTTCACAGTAATTATAATCATTTCCTTTTGTCTGTGTAAGAATTATTCAAAGTATAAGAACATTTAGCTCCCAAATACTCACTGCCCTCTGATGCCTAAATAAATGGTTGTCAAGTACGTTTTTCTGTTCTAGTGACAGTTTTTTAAAGACAGATTGTCTCATTATCCTGAGATATTTGCAAATATCTATCTTTTCAACTAATTGGCAGTTCAAATTTTAAAAACAATGTTAAAATAGAGACAGCCAGTGATATTTGACATAGACTCAATACTAATCAATTTGAATACTTGCTTCCAGAAATGGAGTTCTTATGGATTATAGTTAGCCAAAAGCTGGCTAACAAAATATTGGTAATAACATTGCTCCATTTATAGTATTTTACTAATCACTTGTTTTTTTTCTTTAAATAGATAATATTGAATCTGTACAAGTCTCAGAGTACCACTGATAAAATAGTAAAATAATTATTCATTTGAGACACTTATGACCTTAAAGAAAGTCTCCTTTTGGCTTTTTCGGGCAATCACATCATCATTTTCAAGGACTCCATAATTAGGGAGACTGATTGACTCCTAAAGAATATCTTCTTTGTTGTTATTTCTTCCTGTTTCAGCTTTTTATGAAGGAAACATGCTCTGTCCTTATGATTGTATTATATCATTCAGTCTTATGCAGATCTCAGTAGAGAATATCCTGGAATAACTTCTCTAATGGGTACTCTGGTAGCTCATGAGGCTAAATAAACAGGAAATGGCATAGTATATAAAAAGGGTTCCCTTCAGAGGCAACCAAGTTCACACAGATATTAGAACATGAAAAGTATTACTAATTCCAACAGATACAAATCATAGCAACATTTTTAGAAAGTTAATGACTGACCAATTATATTTATGAAAATCCAAGGAATAGTTCCACTTAGATAAGTCAAATTTGCTAAGCTTGTAGAATTTCCAGATAGGTAATCATGTCTAGATTTAGCTACAGTTTTAAAACAATGCACAATGACTTTGTATTTGCAGGAAGCGACAAACCCATCCAGCCAAATAACTAACCAGATGAGACCCTTTTGCATCTGAAATTGTGCTGAAAGAAAAAACATTAGCCAGAACAAAAGAATTTAACCAGAAAGCATTTTCTATAATATTATGAAATGGAATATATATATATATATATATACTATATATATATAATTTGTGTGTGTGTGTGTGTATGCATGTTCATTGGTCAGTCAGGGAAAGGGTTATTTTGTTTAGACCATTTATCGTTTCTGTTGTAGTTTTGAGACCAAAGTCTCTGTAATCCAGCTGGCCTCAAGCTCAGCATGCTTGCTTTGAATGTCTGTTCCACTTGCTTTCAACTTCCAAGTTCTGAGATGGTAATTGCAGGCTACCTGTTGCTCTGTAAAGTATTACCCTCTATAAAATCACTATTTGAGCCTCAGAATCAGTGTTTCTCTTTGTCTCATCATGTTATAAACTTCACTATTATCATCTATATACATAATTGAACATTTCTACCTCTCAAAGAAATTGGTGCATTCCATCAAAACAAAATGTGACTGACATATTAGTATATAGAATACATGTTTGCAATTCCAATACTAAGACAATTGAATATTAATACATATATTCAAGGAAAGTAAATGGTCATTTCAAGTGATTTATTTTCAAATAAATATACTTTTTTTTTTGAGACAGGGTCTCCCTTTAGTCATAACTGGCCTAGAGTTCCCTATGTAGACCAGGCTGTCCACGAACTCAACAAGATCACTGCCTCTGCCTCCTGAGTGCGGGATTAAAGGCATGTGCCACCACGCCTGGCAGAAATACATATTTTTAACTACTTGAAACTATAGAGAGAACATCCAATTTCAGAACCTTGGTGCCATGGTAAAGACTATTCTCATGCCTTTCTTCACAGCTCATGAGAATTAGTAGATAAGAACCATGGACTACGGGCTGGAGAGATGGCCTAGCGGTTAAGAGTGCCAACTGCTCTTACAGAGGACCCGGGTTTGATCCCCAGCACCCACATGGCGGCCGAGAACCGTCTGAAACTCCAATTCCAGGAGAACTCCAGTTCCAGGGGAATCCGACACCCTCTTCTGACCTCCGCGGCATTGCACGACACAGGTGCACAAACTTGCATGCAGACAGTACATTCATACACATACAGAAATAAATAAAAATTAATAAAAAAAATTAAAAAAAAAGAACCACGGACTACAAGCTCTAACAAATTTCAATTCTTGCTGCTCCCCAGCCATCTCTGACTGTCTTATATAATAACCTGTATAATTCACAAAAGCAACTTGCATATATGGTGTGACCCATTGTTTAGCCATTAGTGAGCTTTACTGAAACAGGATGGAGTGAAGAAAAAGGGATCCTTTATTCCATCTCCTCCCTGAAAACTAACAAAACATTATCTACACATGGTGCTTTCTCTGTAGTAAGTATTCCCAGTCTTTAGGCCTTCATAACTTAGGTTCTGGGTACTCATAGTTCAAGGGTACAGTCCATCATGGAAGGAACTTGAAGCCACATATCATAGTCACATCCAGGAACAAAAAAAAGATGTGTGAATGCTTCTGTCAGGTTCTCTTTCTCCATACACTCCATGTCTTCATAGGCTCTTTATGATATTATAACGTAAAATACATTCATTCCAACTTTGAACGTCTTGATAGTCTTTAACAATTCAAGTCTTCAAAAGCCCCAATTTTCAGAAACGTGAGCTCCTACAAAACACCAAGTTACATTTTTTTCATCACATAATCACACAGAATAAAACATTATTTTTCCAAAGGGAAGAATCATGGCACAGCAAAGAATGGTCAGAACAAAGAAAAGCCAAAATCTAGCAAGGTAATCATAAAATCCTGAAGTCCCCTGCCTGGAATCGGGAGCTCATGATATAATGTCCTGGATCCAAAGGGTTTGAGTACCTCACCCCTCCAACTCTGCCATGTGTATTGGACAGCTTCTGGCTTGTGCCTGCTTTGCTCCATGTTAGTAACTATATTTTTGGATGCCCCATGGCCTTGGAATAGCCCAGGTTCTTCAGTGAAGAAGATGCTTTACCTTCAAAATCTTTACTTACTTTGGCCCAATTTGATTTGACTATAAATTCTTGTTATACCTATGTATAATTAATCAAGATAGTTAAATTTGTGAGACAGATTTTGTTTATCACATTTAGAGTCCTATTTAGGATATTGTGATAAATAATTGAGATGTTTTCTACAGTGTACATTTACGAATAGGATGGATATCTAGCATTTAGTATCAGTAAATATTGTTTATAAGCGAAACATTTAAGAATTACCACTTTTAAGTAACACATTTCTGAAATTATTCTTTTTTCTCACAAAAGGCAAAACTACAGAAAGATTCAGAACTTTATTAAGAATGCTATTTTTGGAGTGATACTAGATAGGCTGAACAAGCTCCAGTGGATGAACTCACCCTGAGGGACATCTGGTACACCAACTTGAGGAGACAGGCCTTAACTATATATGACAAAAGGCATGAAATCCAGTAGGTAGGTTATGAGCAGCTCCTGGTATGGGAGAAGGGTCTAAATATGATTAAGATGTATTATATGAAATGCACAAAAATTCAGCAAAATACATATTGTAAAATAAATAATGTATTTTTTTTCTTAATCACCAACCATTGTCAATAATGATTCCAGAGGTTCCTTACAACTTATATTGTTGTGGAATGTCCTTTTGATATATCTTTTCTTCTGTTCATTTTTTTCTCTTATTAATTAATGTGAAATTGCATGAGTCTCAATGTAACATGATGTTTAAAAGTTAATTATGAAATTCATTACAAAATAAGCCTCTCATAATTTATTTTTGATTTCTTGATAATATTTTATACTGACATCATTTATGACATTTGACTCATCACCAGCATTAAAGTTGTTCCATGCTTACAGATTATCAATAAAAGAATTGTGGTAAATATCTTACTAAATCCATTTGGACTCTTTATGCTACTCTTCAATTTTTATGTTGAAAAACAAACTGTCAGATATCTACCCTATCCTCTTATTTAACAACAAATAATGTCCTCTGGACTTCTGTCAGAAGGTGACATAGCCTCTTGTAAAACACTGCTAGTGCTGGGAAAGCTTTACAGGGTCACCTATTCTGTTCTATTTAAAAATTGTATTTGCCTAGGGAAAAAAAAAACATCTAAATATTTCAATAGCTATCTGAAAAAAAAATCCATCATTTGGCCTTTGCTGTGATCTCTGGAACAAATAAAATAAATCGGTTCCCTATTGCCGTGGTGCATTTTTAAAGTGCTGCTGAAGGTAGAATTTGTTAGAAGTACACATATAAATTTAATAAAACCTGAGGCAAGAGCTTAACAGGAAGTGCTCAATCCACTAAAATACAAGTTAGAAGGGGAATAAAAGAAAAGTGTCTTTCTGTAGATCAATTTCATTCTTTTCTGTTTTCTATCATGAAATCTTTCCTCAGCCTAGTAGCAACTTTAAATAAAGCTACCATGGCCTCAGAATCGTAGTGTCTCTTTTTGGAGCCAATCAGATAATGAGTTGTAGTTGATTGTATTGTACTACAAGGTAGTAAATGTTCACTCTCGAGGATGTTAAAGAATAGAGCAAGGTCTCTCTCTCTCTCTCTCTCTCTCTCTCTCTCTCTCTCTCTCTCTCCCCCATCACCATACTGTCAGTTGAAACTAAGGTCTCCTCAGTGATACCAGACAACTAATAAACCACTAAGTTATATTTCCAGGCCAGTTTTTATTTTGTATTATTTTAGAAAATATTTTAATTTTTCCTTGACAAATACTCAGACTCTCTACACAACCCTTAATACTTCCCCCTCCTACCTTCATGTCATTCTTTAATTTTTCATATTTTTATTGAGTTTTTATGTATTCATACAGATCATCTTAATCCTCTTTATATAGTCTTCCCCATTGTCACCCTTCCATAGCTACCCCTCACCACTGGATTTCATGCATACCATCATTTATATTAAGGCCTATGAAGTCAACTTAGTACCGAGGCCTTCAGAGCAAGTTCATCCACTGGAGTGTCTAGTAAGCCTATCTAGAGTCACTCCCATAAAGATCAGCTCTTCCTTGTTCAGTAGTGATCAGCTGTCCCATAGTTCGTTGGCTAATATTGGGGCCTGGTTCCATTTTCCACAGTTCTATGCTGATTTTTTTTTTGTCTGCTTAAATTTGCATGGGACTTGTGCATGCTGTAACCATTTCTCTGAGTCCTTATAATCAAGGACCCAGGAACTTGTAATACTGTGTTTCCATATGGTCATGAACCTCCTTCCTTGGCTCTTACAATCTTCTGCAATGCTCCCTGAACCCTGGTACATTGCCCTCTGTTGCATAAGGGAGCTTCCTTAATGAGAGTTGAGAGAGTTAGTAGTGTCCTCTTTACCCTTATTCTATGTTGCATGAATCTTACATGTAGAGGTTTCATTGTAGAGTATCTCTTAAATTGGGGAATGTCACAGATACATATCTCTCTGTGTGACCAGTTGTGGAACTCTATAGTAGTCTCCATCTGCTACAAGAGTAGGTTCTTTGATGAATGGTACCTGGGATATCTGTCTGTAAATATATTTAGATCCATATTTAACACATAGTAGGAAATTACATTTGTCTACTGGTGTGACAGCTTTGGGGATTTTTCTAAGGTCTATGACCTCTCCAACCATGTGTATTTGCCTATGTTTACAGTACCAAACAAAAAGCTCCTTCCCATTGGGTAGGCTTTAGATCAAATTAGGGAGCTCTTCATTACCCCCAAGATAAAATTACATCAACTGCCTCATTGTTGTGGTTATTAGGCCTTAAAGCTGGGGTTGGAACATCTATTGATGTTTTCCCTTAGCAGTGTTCTCCAAAACTATGAGAGCTAGCCTTGAAGAAGGGAGCTTCCAGGTCAGTTCCAGCTCTCTTGTTCCATATCCTGTGTCAGAAGTATGTCTTGTCTTCAGCAGTAGGGCGTTAGCTTCACATTCCGGAAGGGAATCAACCACTATGGCAATAGCCTAAGCAATTTTAGGAGTTTCTTAGACTACTCTGCCCAACAACTAAAAAGGAGGTTTCTCCTGTCTGGCACGGTTTCCTATTAATATACTCCTTATCTAAACACATGGACTCATTCATGTAAAGATATTGTAAGTGTAATTTTTCAGTAGTGTGGTTTTTTTTTTTTTTTTTTTTAAATGAATTTTTTTTTTTTTCTTTTATTTAACAAGCTTCCTTAAACCTGAACACAAGTATTTTTTTCATTTCTGTTCAGGCATCATATTTCCCTTTACCTTTCCCCCCCCACCCCACCCATCCCAGATCATGCATTCTGCCCAAACATGTCCTGCATCTTTCTCTCAGTTTTTTTTTCAATTTTTAGCTATAAGTGATAATCCATGGTACAAGCCTTCCTCTCATGCAAAAACCTATCTGCAGGTGTTGTGCCCCCAACACACACCTACAGCCCCCATCTCTCAGTGCGGGGGTGAGAGGTTTTTTTTCAATCAAGTTGATCAATGGTGTCCAGACTAATTGCTGTTTTAGTTTCACCATTCACCCCAATCGCAGCCCTTACATTCTACCACGCCCCCTCTTCCGCAGGTTGTTCCCTAGGCTTAGAAAAGGGGCACAGGTGGATGAGAGTTACAAACAGTCCACTCTCTCTGGAGCTGTTGCTTGGACTTGGACAGCAGTGTGGAGAAACCCTTTAGAAGACTCCAAAATGGCTTCCATTTGACACAGCAACTCCCTGGGTATTACCCACCTGGACATCCTTACCTCGACAAGACATGCACATACTCAAGGAACTGCGAGCTTTTATTGTCATGCTCTGTTCACAATAAGCAAAAAGCTGGAACCAGCCCAGGTGCCTTCAACTACTGAGCTGTGGGACATCAGGAAACAATGTGGTACATTATACAATGCGAATTCTGACTATGCGTGAACAGAGGGATCCATCAATCATGAAATTTTGCATGGGTAAAATGGATGGAGCTGGAGCACAATTATGTTAAGTGAATGTACACACAGTCAAGCAAACTCAAACGACCAAATGGTGCCTCCCAATATATGGATGCTAGTACACAACAACCACAGATATAAATATTTCTACGTGGAGGAGTGGTAGGGAAGTAACAAAACAGAAAGACTGCATCAGAAAATGGGACTGAATATGGGTGAATTGTGAAAGGGGGGATGGGTGGGGAGAGGGACACGGGTGTAATATTCGATTAATGGCATATTTTATTGATCTGAGACTAGCGTAAGATACCAGTTTCACGCCTATTACAACTCTATACAGTAGTCCTTTTTTTTTGTAATGCAAACATATGGCTTTCGAATTGCTCCCTTGTCGTACGTAATCACATAGCGTTGCTTACGACACTAGTATGTTAATTCTCTCTATATCTCTAGCTATCTCTCTCTCTCTCTCTCTCTCTCTCTCTCTCTCTCTCTCTCTCCCCCCTCTCCCCAGTTAAAGTATCTTCATTTTCCCATTTCACCCTTGGCAATACCTGTCTCCTATGGTCGCCCCCCCCAATCTCAAGCTCCATTTTCTCCTTTACCCCTAGTTCCTTATATAATCCTCCCTCTTCCCCTCCCATTTAAACACCCATTTACAAATTCATTCCTTGGTAACACCTGTCTCTCCCCATTCTTCTCTTCGGGCTCCCTTTTCCCCTTTATTCCCTGTTCCTTTTCATTTTCCTGGCTTCTGCAGTTCCATCTCTTTAATGATTATCTGAATACAGTTAGTGTTTCCTGATACAAATGAATATGGGGCCCATCCACTGGAGTGTGGACAAGCTACCGTGGCTCCACCTCTAAAGAAAATTGACTCTCCCTACCCCAGCAACAATTAATTGCTAACAGCTCCTTCAATGAGGTAGAGCCTCATGAACTCCTCTCTCATTAATGATAAAATGCAGACTGGCTTGGTTTCATGCAGGTAAAAAGAGCTGCTGTGAGTGCATGAGTGTAAACAGCCACACTGTGCTCAGAATGCAGCATTTTACAGTACTCCTCTCCATCCTCTGGCTCTTCAATTATCTCCACCCCTGCCTTTGAGATGTTTCCTGAACCTTTCCCAAGCTGTCCATGAATTCATTTTATAATGTAAGCAGTACTTGAACTTTTAAATCCTCTGCTTTAGATACCCAAATATCTAGAATTATAGGCTTGCAGTCTAAGTCAAACAATCAAAGGACTTTCCAAGTACCCAAGAAAGACATTTTAATGCTTTAAGTATATGGAGCTATTTAAATACTGCATTTTATTAACATTGCACATTTTATCTGCTTGAGTTAGCTCACATATTCATGACAATGCACTGATTCAAGATACCTTGATTATTAACATTTAGCTGATAATTAACAGTTGTTGAATGTTTCTAACATGTTCTCAACAAAAGGAAAAAGAATCTTATCTCAAATTAATACAGATATTAGTATATTTAAATGTAGCCATGCTTATCTAAAAATTGCTTAATGAAAATATTGTATTTATATGTACACACACACTCACAGTGATTTATTAGATTGGCTTACAAGGTAGAGTCTGAGTAGTTGAACAATGGGAGGGGCTGAGAATCTGGTAGCTGCTCAGTCCAAGGGGCTAGATATATTAAAAATCCCAGCCTTTTACTGAAGGACTGGAGGATTATAGAAGTCTAAAAAATTTGTTTTAATATTGACAAGTGAATGCCACCACAACAAAATAGATGAACTCACCAATGATATAAGGGAAGCAGGCAAAAAGGAAAAAAAAAATCTTTCTTCTGCCATGTCCTTTTATAGGGACTGTTATCAGAAGGTTCTACCCACATTCAGAGTGGATCTTCCAGCTTCAAATAATATGATCAAGAAAATCCCTCACATTTCAGTTAATTCCAGGAACAATCACATCGACAACCAAGAGTAGCTATCACTTGGTACTTCAAAAAAGGGGGGGGGGCTATTTTAGCTGTTTCCTTCCTTGGGGGTAGAAAACAAAACACTGAATATACTAAAATGTTTGTAATTCATAATTGATGGTATATTGACAAGTATATTCACTAGCAAGGTATTTTATATATTGTAATTGTCAACAAATGCTTGTTTGAATAATTATTTTAATTATACATAAATATATGAACATATTTATGCATGAATATATATGATTAAACTTAATTATATGCTTCTAAAATTGAAAGTCTCTTACATACACACATACACACACACACACACACCGATACAAACACACACACACACACACACTCCCACATATTTATTTCTGAGAAAGACACTAGGAAAACCATGTAGCCCCTGTTTGAAAAGAATGGTGGTTAAGAGATATTCTTTCAAAGACTCAAGTCTGCTAATTCATGTGTAGTGGTATCATAATGTCTTAGTGATAGACATAATTATCAATAGCAGCAATTTCATTCTTTTCTTTTTTTAATTTTTTTATTAATTTTATTTATTTCTGTATGTGTATGAATGTACTGTCTGCATGCAAGTTTGTGCACCCGTGTCGTGCAATGCTGCAGAGGTCAGAAGAGGGTGTCGGATTCCCCTGGAATTGGAGTTCTCCTGGAATTGGAGTTTTGGATGGTTCTTGGCCACCTTGTGGGTGCTGGGGATCGAACCCGGGTCCTCTGCAAGAGCGGTCAGCGCTCTTAACCACTAGGCCATCTCTCCCGCCCCCTCATTATTTTCTTAATGCATTTGCTTCAAAAACTACATATTCCAAGATTATTCCTCTCTATTTTACAGCCAGTGACAATGTGTCTAAGAAAATAGTGGCTTGCATGAGTTCAGAGATTAGTCCAACTTATGAAAAAATGTTTTTAATGGATCAGTAGGTAATAAGTCTTAAGAATGAAATGTGTATGAATCTCATTAATAATCAATAGTAATGACTGAGGTAGGAGAGAAAGTCAGGAGGAATAGACTACTAAAGATCAGTTAGGTAATACAAACAGTTACATCCTAATAAGATTGCAGATGCTGAAATGTAAAAACAGCTTTGCCTTTTGTAAAAGACTTTCCAAATGCAGCACAAAAAGACTTTGAAGGAAACAGAAGGGTATGACGGAAACAGTTGTTATGGTACTGTTAGAATCCAGAGCCATCTAGCATTTATTGATAGTGTGATTGCCAACTGATTGCATATATTTCGGTATATTCCTAACATATAGGCAGAATTCACAAGATCTAATAATTTATAAAGTACAATTTTTAAGATAAGGGGCTGGAGAGATAGCTCAGCAGTTATGAGCACTGGCTGCTCTTGCAGTGGACCTGAGTTCAATTCCTAGCACCCACATGGTGGCTAACAAATATCTGTAATTCCAGTTCAGAACCTGTGTCCTCTACAAGAGAAGCCAGTACTTTTAATCACTAAGCCATTTCTCCAGTCCATAGCCTGCTATCTTATATAATATAAAACCACCTGCCAATGAGTGGCACCACTCGTAATGGAAGGGGCCTTTCCCCATTACTCAACATTCAAAAGACACCCCAACGACATAGTCATGGACAAATCCAGTGGAGGAAGTTCCTCAATTGAGATTCCCACTACACATGTGTATCAAGTTGACAACTAAAGCTATTCTTTAGCAAACCCTGACTAATGCAGATCGTGCTATCAGAAATGGTATGCTGCTGTGAAGACCCTGACCATGTGGGTTTTTGGAGGAATGTGGAAGACTTTGGGAGTTTGGACTGGAAAAGTGGTTGGATGTTGTAGGCAGAGCTTAACAAAATAATTTTCTATTAGAAGACTGGAAGAAAGACGTGCTGAGAGCAAAGTAGTCCCAGAAGGAAATAAGGACTTAAGGAACAACTGAGATATTTTGGAAAAACATCTACCTGCTATCTGTCCATAGCCTAAGAGCTTGCTTGAGACTAAATTAAAATATAATGGATTGATTTCTTTATGAGAAAAAAAAATTGAAGACAACCTAAGTAAAAATCGAACTTTGTTATTAGTAGTGACTATTATGGATATTTTTAATAAAAAGAGCAAATGAGGCAGAAAACAATGCAAAATGTACAATTTGGAGAGAAAATGGACACTAGGAAGCTCAGTGTTGGAACCAAGTCATGTGCTGAGGAAAGTCTCTTTTTCATAAGGAGATGAGAGTCATCAAGGAGAGTCTTCCAGACTTGCACATAATCAATGAAACGAGTAAGCTCAGTTAAGCTTCCCTGTGAAAGGAAAAGGCCTAAGAAAAACTGTCACCAACAAATCTACTGGTAATGTGGATGAAGTGGCCCATGATCCACCCTAAGGTGACTGCTGAGTTTGGCAGTGTTGTTCACATGATGCTGGGTCAAAATGGGTGAAAGATGCAGTAGTGAGGGGGTCATCAGTTCTTCCTCTGTGGTTTCAAGAAAGCCTTGGAATCCAGGAAGTGTGCAACAGGGGAGTCCCTGCATAATACAAGGCCTTACCAGCCGAGAGACTCTGAAAGGCTACTGCATGAAGCTATGAATGTGAAGCCTGGTTGGGAATGGGGACCCTATGATATTGGAGATGCCAAACCTGTGAGACATCTGACAAAGAGAGCTGTATACATGGAATGGTACCAGCCCAAGAATGAAATGTATTTTGCATGCAGCAAAGCTGGAGAAGCATAGCCATCTAAGCCCTTTGGACCAGAAGTCCTATATATTAGACATGGAGCTAATGAATTTGGTGTTTTCCCTGCTGGTGTGTAGTCATGCTTTTGTCTAGTATTTCCTCAGTATCCCCATTCCTCCCTTTTGGAATGAGAATGTCTATTCAGTTCCATCGTTATGTTGGAAATATGTAATTTGTCTTTTGAGTTTCTTAGGGACTTACAATTAAGGGATTGCTTTGAGTCTCAGAAGAGACTTTGGAACCTGGGCTTTTCAAATGTGTTGATACTGTTAAAAAACTATGGGACTTTAAAGATGGACTGAATCATTTCGCATTTTTTTTAAGTTTTGGGTTTTTTTTTTAACGTGTAAGAATTTTTGTTTTTGTTTTGGGGTTTGTTGTTGTTGTTGTTGTTGTTTTTGAGACAGGGTCTCCCTGTAGCCCCACCTGTCCTGGAACTCACTCTGTAGACCAGGCTGGCGTTGAACTCACAAAGATCCACCTGCCTCTGCCTCACAAGTGCTAGGATTAAAGGCGTGCACCACCACAGCCAGCTATCATTTTTTATCATTTTGCATTTTGATATGGTCATGGGGGAGTGGAAAACGGTGGTTTAAATACGTATCCCCCATGGGATACTTAGGCTCCAAGTACTTGGATGTTGGTCCCTAGTTCATGGTACTGTTTGAGAAAGCTTAGGGAATCTTTGGGAAATGTGGCCAATCTGGAAGAAACACGTCCTCGGGTGGGTGGCTTTGAGAGTATCTATCTTGCCAACTTCCAGTCTGTCTCACTCTGCTTCCTTTTCCTACTTAAAGATCTGAGTGCTTAGCTTTCTGCTCTGGGCTCCTGTGCCACCACGCTTCCCCACCACTATGGATTCTTACCCTCTGGAACAATAAGCCAAATAAATTCTCCTACTAAACGTTGCCTTGGTCAGGGTGTTTTTCGCAGCAACGGAAAACTAACTAATGCATAGTATACCAGGAAACAGTTATTGGCTTTAAGACAAATACACACCCCACCTCTAAATAAGAAAGAGTGCTCTCATAATGAAAAGATATTACTTGGTGTCATTTTAATAGCTATATTTCCTTAACATTTTCAAGGAAACAAAAAAGGAATAAATTCAGATGTGTCTGTACTATTAACAGAAATCCAGCTGCTAGAGAATGTACTGACGTAGTGTAAGCTTACAGAAGATTCCAAAAATTTGCTCTCTATCAGCAACAAATGTATAATTGAATCAAAATTTAAAAAGTCACTGCATTTCAAATTTCTAGACTGGCTGCAGGGCTGGCTTCTGTTTCAATGTTGGCTTTCATCTTTACAGACTATTTCATCATTTAAACTCATATATATATTTTGTTTTTTTTTCCTTTGTCTCAAAAGACTTCATGTTTGTTTGCTGCCATCAGCCTGCCTAAAAGTTTTGACTATACTCAGTCCACAATTTTTATAAATTACCAGCAGTGTGCATGGAAGTATTCACATATTTGAAATGACTTTTAAAACTTGTATTTATATTTAGGCAGACAGCAAATATATGTGAAGGAACAGCAACCAAGCCTTCAGAAAGCATGAAAATTAATTTATTGAAAATATCCCAAGTGAGGAAACAGGAAGAAAATAAAAATATTTTCAGAGAAACATCCATTAAGATTTAAAAATGGGGGCTGGAGGGATGGCCTAGCAGTTAAGAGCGCTGACCGCTCTTGCAGAGGAGCCAGGTTCGATCCCCAGCACCCACATGGCAGCTGAGAACCATCTGTGACTCCAGTCCCAGGAGAACTCCAGTTCCAGGGGAATCCGAGACCCTCTTCTGACCTCCGCGGCATCGCACGACACAGGTGTGCAGACCTGCATGCAGACAATACATTCATACACATAAAAATAAATAAATAAAAAAAAATTAAAAATGAACTTAAACAGGTTAATATTAAGAATATTCTTAGTTCTATCACAACCATAGGTTGTTATAATTCTATTAATTTAACTTAATACATATCATCTCATTATTGATCTATTGACATTATGTACAAACTTGAAACTTATTTTCATAATTCTTCATTGTTAAAACATTCTTCTTTGTTTTTTTTTTTTAGATTTTGAAATACTCATAGTTTTATACTTTTAGGGCTTTGATAGCTGTCATTTCCCAGAGGACCTGCTTCATCTCCTGTACTGCTCATCCCAACATTCTCAGCATCAAGAAATACTTATTTTGATTTACTTCTTTGTAAACTATCCAGAAAAATGTGCTGCCTATCCTGAGTTCCTGAGGCATGGGGTCTGACATGTCATTTTAAGATATAATTTATATTATATATGTATCTATTTAACATAATATATATAATATATTATGTTATATTATATACATAATATAACATAATATATATTATATATTTAACATATATATTATGTTATATTATGTTAAATAGATTATTATATTATTATTATATTATATCTATTTAATTATAATATTATATCTATTATAATATTATATCTATTTAACATAATATATATAATAATTTAACATAATAATATAATAAGCTATTTAACATAATATAACATAATATATATGTTAAATATATAATATATATTATGTTATATTATGTATATAATATAACATAATATATTATATATATTATGTTAAATAGATACATATATAATATAAATTAATACTTAAATTAATGCAATGTTCACCAAAATAATTAGGAAGATTCAGAAGAGGGATCAGAGTGAAGAAGGTTATGACAAACAAATATTTCATCATTCATTTTGGGAAGGTAGGGTACATTTTCTCAACAAACCTGATATTCAGTTAAAAGAATAATGAAGTGCTGGGCGTGGTGGCACATGCCTTTAATCCTAGCACTGGGAGGCAGAGGCAGGCAGATCTTTGTGAGTTCAAGGCCAGCCTGGTCTACAAAGTGAGTTCCAGGACAGCTGGGGCTACAGGGAGACAGGAAAAGACCAAAAAAAAAAAAAAAAAAAAGAATAAACCTCTTCCTCCTAAATACGTGGGACCTCTTCCTGACTCAGTTGGACAGGAAAGCAATGTTGTCCTGAAGCTTAGAATGAGGATCTAACTGCTTCCTTGCCTTCGTATTCTCCTTTTTTGGTTTCTTTCAACACTTACTTTTACAAGTCCCTGGCTCTAACCAATTGATGAATCTTTTGAG